>PVJA010024357.1:0-31945 GCA_004027025.1 Myocastor coypus
AAATAAAAAAGAAAAGTAGAAGAGAAAAACCACACACTGACTCCCCACTCTCTCTCTCCCTTAGGATATCAGAAGCACCCTCATAAGGTAAGTGACGCTTCCTCTTTTCCACATAAGTACACGCCTGGGTACTACATGGCTAGCTAGCGCCACGCAAGCGTGCAGCAGAGTCACATTACGGGTGCATGTTCACATGTGATCGTCCGCCTACCGACTGCATGCTCCCACACAGACGCAGACACAGCCCCGGGGGTGGTCACGGGGTCCGCCCCGCAGGAAGCGTAGACACCCTTCCGGGGGGAGCTGGGGCCTCCAGGCCTCCTCAGTGCAAGACTGGCTGGTTCTGGATCACCACCAAGGGGCTTGTTCCCACCGCACTGTTCCTGCCCCACCAGGTGTGAAACCAGGAAGTGCCGGAAACCAGAGGCTGTGTCCCCGGAGCTGGGCCAGCAGATCCGGGACTTCCCCCGGCAGGCGCTGCCTCTGCAGAGAGAGGTGAAGATCTTCCTGGGTAAGGGGTCCCAGCTCCTGGGAGCGCGGTGCAGAGGTCACTTGGGACCCGCTTCCCAGTACCACTGCCCATCCGCCTTGGGTTTGGGTGACACTCGCCCCCTCTCAGCTGCCTGGTTTTCTGACTTGCAGGCTTTTATAACATCTTCTCAGGGCAATGTGATAATAGAGAAAAATGACAAAGTGAAGATTTCTGAGAAGTCAGTTTATTTGAATAACAGAATCAAAGGCCAATATGCAAGATAATGATTAACAGCATATATAATGATGACATCATTCCAAATAAGATTTTGCAGCAGCAGCTGTAGCGTGTCATAGGATTTGATGACAAGCGCTGTTCCTTAGTAGTCACGACAGTGGGTACCCTTGACGGCTGACTCACCCCTCCGTTACTTTCGCTTTCCTTCTGCCAGCTGCCCTGGGCGCCAGCTGCCCCAGTAGAGAGGGCCCTCCCTGCCTGTTTCCTGGAACCGGGAGCAGTGATGAGAAAGCGGAGTTTGAAGGGAAGCCAGGAAGCCTGCCTGGCTTTCCACTGACATGGTGGATGACGCCACCTGTTTCTAAACGGCCAGCCGTGAAAACACTACCAAAGCATTTCCCTGTAGCCACGCCAGGCATTCCCGTGGTATACCAGGGGAGGACACTGTCCTCTAGCCACGGACTGGCCCGTGATTGTCCTAAAGGCTGTTTCAAGGCGCAGCAATGAGATGGGCATGTGTGCGCTTATCTATTTGCTGAGCAGATGTTTGGTGAACGCCTGCTGCATGCTGGGCTCCGTAGGCAGAGAAGCGCAAGGCAGACAGCGCCCCTGCCAGTGTGCCGCGGGGTGGCAGGGCTCCGGCTGGGCTCCCTCCCGCAGCACTGCGGTCCCTGGGGACTCTCGGCAGGTGCACGTTGGCGCCCAGGATCTGAGGGGGGTGTGTGTCAGCGTAGTCCCGAGGTGCAGGTGCACGCCTGGGTTTAGAAGCACAAAGCCCGTCTGGGCGCAGCGTGGCAGGTCTGCAATCCCGGCACTCAGGAGGCAGAGGCAGGAGGATCACTGCAAGTTCAAGACCAGCCTGAGCTACATAGTGCCCTGGGCTTTTCTCAAAAACAAAACAACAAAACGCAGAGGAGTCAAAGCCTGAAATTCCAGCTTCCTCTCCTCTTCTTCTCTTTCCCCGACTCCCCCGCCCTCCACTGCGTGTACTCTGGTTTGGGGACAAATGAACTCATCTTGTTCTATTTTCTTTTTCTTTCTTTTTTGCAGAAAAACTCTGCTTTGAATTAGACTATGAGCCAGGTAAGTAGCTCACATTGGGAGGGCAGAGTGAAGGGTCCCAGAAGCGAGGCAATTTTTTTTTGGTCTTTTTGAGACAGGGTCTCGTTATGCAGTTTAGGCTGGCCTTGAGCTCCCTTTTGTAGTTCAGGCTGGTCTTGAACTCATACTGATCCTTCTGCCTCAGCCTCCCAAATGCTAGGATTACAGGTGTGCGCCACCAGGCCCAGCCCCAAGCGAGGCAATTTTGCATGTCCCTGTACTAAGCACAGATAATCATCTCTGTGTCCTCTCTCTCTCTCTCTCTCTCTCACACACACACACACACACACAAGTTCAATCCTCCGTATCCATGGGTTCTGTATCCATGAATTCAACCTCAGATAGAAAATACTCAGAAGGGAGAATGTGCCTGTCCTCCACCCGGCGGACCTTCTCTTGCCATCATGTACTGAGCGGTCCGGCACAGCCGCTCCTTGCACGGCGCCTGCATTGGCCATAGTGACTGATGCAAAGACAGCTGAGAGTCTTCAGGAGAACGTGCCTGTTTGCAGACCACGCTTCCCATGCAGCGTACTTACGCATCTGCAGACTGGTATCTGCAGCAGTTCTAGCCCTGTAATTCCTGAGGGATGATGTGTGTGTGTGTGTGTGTGCGCGTGTGTGTGTGCGCGCGTGTGCGTGTGCGCGCGCGCAACACACTCCTGGAAGGGAGTCATGGGGGAAGGACCAGGCATTCAGCCATCTTTCCTGGAGAAGCCTCACATGCAGAAAGGTTAGATCGGGTGAGATTCATGGAAAGGTTTCTGTCTTAGAAGAGGGAGACTTTGGTCTCAGAGCTCACAAGAACCCCTGGCCCTCTTTGATGTCACTTCCCAGATGACACTAAAGAAGGGAACCTACGGTGGGACAGGAATAGATGGGACAAAGCCTTCAGGGCCCTAGGGCCAGGGAGATAGCTCAGTGGAATAAGTGCTTGCCTGCCAAGTGCAAGGTCCCCCGTCTGATCCCTGGTAAAGTCAAGGCGGTGGAGCCCCCCATCAGCTCAAGGCCCTGTGGGTTGCGGCCGTGCTACAAAGGGCGCTTTACCCATGGACAGGTCTCGATCAGTGAGTGTTCTGAGTGGAGGTCCTGCAGGTTCGGTGGTAGACGTGGTCCTCACAGCCGGAAAGGTTAGAATTCCTGAGGCCACAGGGCCCGCTGATCAGAGCCCAAGAGGGAAGGGTCCTAGTGCTCGGAGGGGAGCAGGAGGGACCCTGGCAGAGGCAGGGCCAGAGAGGAAAGTCTGGCTCCAGATGGGCATTAGCAGGGTGGAGGATGTGTGTCGCAGGAGGGGGAGGAGGAGGCCCGGGCAAGCTGCTGTCCTCTCTAGACAACCACTTTACAGAGGGCCAGGGGCGCTAGTATGTGCACGAACCCTGGGTTCCTGCCCAAGCGAGTTCTGAGACTCTGTTTCCCACAAATTCCTGGAGAGCCTGTGCTGTGCTGGTCTGGCTGTGCTTCAGCACACACCTGCAGGTGAAAGGGAAGGGCCTGGGCCAACCGTGAAGGCCACAGCCCTTCTGCCTACAGCTCTCTCGGCTTTTCCACAGCCCACATCTCTCTGGACCCCCAGACTTCCCACCCCAAGCTCCTCCTGTCTGAGGACCACCAACGGGTCCGGTTCTCCTACAAATGGCAAAATTCACCAGACAGCCCCCAGCGTTTTGACCGGGCCACCTGCGTGCTGGCCCTGCGTGGCTTCACAGAGGGCAGACATACGTGGGTGGTGAGTGTGGACTTGGCCCACGGGGGCAGCTGCACCGTGGGGGTGGCAAATGGGGACGTGCAGCGGAAGGGGGAGCTGCGCCTGCGGCCGGAGGAGGGAGTGTGGGCCCTGCGCCTGGCCTGGGGCTTCGTGTCTGCCCTGGGCTCCTTCCCCATGCGGCTGGCCTTGGAGGAGCACCCCAGGCAGTTGCGCGTGTCCCTGGACTACGAGGTGGGCTGGGTGACCTTCTGCAACGCTGTCACCCAGGAGCACATCCACACCTTCACAGCCTCCTTCACTCAGGAAGTCTTTCCCTTCTTCGGGGTCTGGGGCCGAGGGTCTGGCTTTTCCTTGAGCTACTGAGAAGGCACAGTAGGGACCTGCGCCCTCGACACCCACTCGGAGGACCCCGGAGTAGACAGGGCCGCTTAGATAGCATGGTGGCCTTGTTGGTGAGGAACATGGTGGTCTTGCCTTCAGTCTGCCGGTCAGGTGCCTGGGTGGAGGTCAAGGACTCTGGGGCTCAGCTGGTGCTGGCTCTCCTTGCCACCATCCCCACCAGAAGGACACTGAGCCTGGGCGGAGCCTCGTAACCCACCCCCTGTATGCTTTATAAGCAAGAAACCAAATCTCTCCTCATCTTTTCTCCAGAGAACTTTAGAGTTCACTTATTCATATCTTCAAGAACAATTGACTGTGTGCTAACAATGAACCAAGCTGTGTGGTAGCCGCTGGTGATTTGAAACAATGGAAATAAAAAGCTTTGTGTCACATCTGAAAGTGCTCTGTGAAGACACAGACACAGGGGACATCGGCTCAGCACGGTGGCTGCAGTGTCCACTGTCTGCCCTAGGCACTGTGGAGGCCCAGAGGACCCGAGTGGCCTTGCCAGCGAGGGGTCAGTCCAGATGGCTCTGTGGAAGGGGTGGGTACAGAGGATACGAGCGGTGAGTGAGGGGAGGAGCAAGAGAGACGCCTTGGGGGGCGGGGACAACAGAGCAGGGCGGTGCTCTGTGGCTCTGGGGCAGTGGCCCTCTCTCTGTGGCCCCGTGAGGAGGCATTCTCCACACCCTGCCTGGCCCTGTGATGTCCCTTCCATCGGGCCCTGGGAATGGGGTAGCAGGAAGGTGTGACCCTGAACTGCATTCAGCCAGGGGGACTCCATCTTCCCGGGCAGCCGAGGGCACGAGGAGGAGTCACAGGGGGCTGGGGGGGGGGTGGCAACAGCACCATCTGCACCAGGCGCCGGGTGAAAGCAACAGAGGTAAGGGAGTAACAGATGACAGGTGCTCCAAAGTCTAGAGGATTGTGACTACTCCAGGCTGGGACAGAGAGTGGCCTAAGGCGGGATGGAAAAGGGAAAGGCGAGGGCGGGAGCTGAGCAGACCAGAGAGGAGGGCTGTGGGGAAGAGCCAGGGGGTAACCGGGAGGCCGTGGTTCTGGTGGGTCTGGGTAGCTGATTCTGGGCTGCATGTGGGCACCAACTTGCTGCCGCCTAGATTTTGGAAAATGATACCTGATTCTGGGGAGACCGACATTTTCACTCCTATGCATAATGAAAGCGTTTTTAAACTGCACCAAGTGATTTGTTTTCTGCTTCTTGTGTTACTTTTTATTCCACTCGAATATGCCCTTCGCTGGCGGTTTCACTGCTCGGACAGAAACCCCATTGTGCTCCCCTCGCCTGACGGGGCCCACAGAGGAGGAGAACCTCCCAGGGCCCTCTCCAAGGCGGGGGACTCCGGGTGTCTGGACTTCGCTTGGAACTCCTCTGAGAAGTCCTGTGACCCATGCTCAGCTCGGCAGCTGGAGAAGACCTGGGGATCTGGAACCCCGGGGGGCTGGGGGGAGAGCAGATGGCTCTACCTGGGAGTGCTCAGGGTTGCGTGTCAGTGCTGAATATTCCAAAAGTAACAAGCCCAGGGCTGACCAAACAGCTCAGTGGATTAAAGCACCTGCAAGCAGGTGCAGGGAGCAGGGTTTGGATCCCCAGGCCTGCTGTGCTGGCCCCACACCGAGTCGGCAATTGAGACTGAGCGTGGTGGTACGCACCTGTAATCCCAGCAGGCAGATCACTTCAAGTCTGATCTAGTAGTGAGACCCTGAACAGCCTGTAGACCCCTCCCTAAAATATGAAAATAAATAAAATGACATAAAAGTAACGGTACCCCACAAGTGCCAGTGGAATAGAAAGCATCTCCCCAGCTCATAGACCTGGGACTCTGCTGCAGACTGAGGGGTAGCGTCCTGGTCATTTTTATGTGATTAAGCTGTGACTTTCAATCAAGGAACATAACCCTGTGTCCCATCCCTTACTTCTCTACTTTAAATTTATACCTTTTTATGTATTTGGCTGTAACAAGGCCTCACTACGCAGCTCAGGCTCATAGTGATCCTCCTGCTTTCCGCCTCTCCGGTGCTGGGATTACAGGCATGTGCCAGCATGCCCAGACTCTGCCCAGCTCAGCCTGCCCTGGAGGTGGGCTGGCGCAGCATGTGGTGCCAGGAACAAACTGCTTCCTTGTGCTTGCCTGAGCAGCGGCTTTGGTCTACAGAGCTGCCTCACTGGCCCCTAAATTTATACTTTAGCATAATAGTAGCTGGCTGTGTGTCCTTTCCCTGAGGGACACAAGCAGCCATCTGTGCATTTATCCACTTGGTGTGACAAACAGCAAGGAGTGTGCATGTGGAAAAGCAGCAAAATGGGACTTTGACCCACTGTGCGCTCCACCTCACTGGTTTTGTGTATGTGAAACTGAGCACCACAGAGGGGCCAATAGAGTCACTCTACTCCAGGATTTTTTTTTAATTTTTTATTTTATTTATTTATTTTTTCTTGTTTCAGAACTTTTGTTCGCTTATTTATCTATTTTTATGGCCGGCTCAGCCTGTCCTGAGGGTAAGGCTGGCGCAGCATATGGTGCCGGGGATCGAACCGCGGTCCCTGCGGCCGCCCAAGCTTTCCTAAGCAGGCCCTTTAGACCACTGAGCCATCCTGCCGGGCCCCCAGGATTTGTTTTTGAACAAGTTCTCTTTTGATTTTTCTGGTAGCAGTAGTCCAACTCAATACAATGGCACATAAAAATAAACAAACAATTTGCAGGTTTTGGAGAAGGTTGAGAGCAAATCATCAGTCGACTCTTGCTTAGGTGGTGAAGACGATCCACGACGGTGAAATGCATGCTTTCATCATGGAAGAGCGGTGTGGGGGGCAGATGGTGGTGGTGGCGATGGCTTTGACATTGGCCATGCGAGCCACAGCTCGCAGTCCTATGACCGCTAAAGGGAGTAAGACTCAACTGATACAAGCATGGAAATGCAGACCTCCTTGATTCAGATGAAGAGGCAAACAGCAAGATGCGTGCATGTTGCACTAGTCAGAAGGTTGCCAAGTGGCCACACAACCCAGTGGTAGCACCAGGTCCAAACATACGGAGAGACCTGATGAAAGGTATCGGACAGAACTTCACTTAGTGCTGGGAACTGTAGCAGACAAACCGCTGCAAGATGCTCTGAAGCATACCAAGGCAAGTGAAATGCCTTGCGCCGGCAGCCATATTAAAAATGCATTTATTAGGATGTCTCATTGCCTGGACTGGAAGCAGTTGTGGATCTGCTGTCCTTCACAGGGCTTTCTTGTGGGTAGTGAAGGAACGTAGAAGACTTATGGAAAAGAGATGGGGCAGACTATGGCATAAACATTTATGCCCCTGCAGAAGCAGGACTTGTTATCTTTCATTCTGGACACTTACGCTGGAACTCGGCCACCAGGTACTTACTCGTATGGTAACCAGCTGAATGCCGTTGCGAATAGACTTGCTGTTCCCGTCCACCAAACTAGCCGCAGTGTGATGCTGCAGTTGCTGACAGAGCAACGTTTCATGTTAACCCGTGCAGGAACTGTGAGCAGGAATAAAGCAGAAATTCCAAATGAAATGTTGCCATTTGCAAACAGAGTTGTATAGTGCAATCTTTGGATTTCAGAGAGGCATAGCACTGGCTTCGTGCATGCCAGAGGACAACAAGCTGGCACCGAGGATGGCAACATTTCACCATTATGGAAATATCACTAGGAAAATCTTAACAAAGTATAAGCCTGATGTGGCGACTCCCCACAGCCAGAGGCAGCACAGATGTTGACGGGTTACACAGCAACTGCAGTGTCACTTCAAGCATCAAGCACTGGCAAACTGGCGCGTGTTATTTGGTCCTAAACAAGTGTGGCATAAATATTCTGGTAGTTTTCAAAGAAAGTAACAAGTGCCAAATATCACAGAAAAGTTTTCTTAGAGGCTCCAGGTTTGGTGCTCATAACAGATCATTTACAGAAAAAGAAAAGCCAAGCGCTTCTTTCCAGGGAGCTGTGACAAAAGTCCTTATTTCCTTGCCAAGTGCATGTTGTGCCATAAGGTAAGGAGACCCTGACAAAACGGGAAGGGAAGACAGGTGACAGGACGGCCACATAAGAAGGGAGAGCTAAGCACGCGTGCTGACAGTGCAAGCAGGACGTGTGCTGGAGACAAGAGACGTGCAGTTGTTGCGCGTGAAATCGTCTCAAGTGTGATAGTTGAAGCAAAGATTATTTCTGTGGTATTCATTGGTAGTTTAATTGATGTTTATATAGGAATTTATTTATGATGTTACCTTTTAGGTTTTGTAAGCAAGTACACAGCCAGTGCGAAAATATTGATGTTTATGCCAAGTGAATAATCCATATGAAGAATGTAATTGTTTATTGATTGATGTTTTATATTCCTGTTAACTACACACTGTTTAATGTAATAAAACCTCAGGACAAACTAGGCATGGTGGTGCACACTTATAATCCCTGCACCTGAGAGGCTGAGGAAGGAGGATTGCTGTGAGTTTGAGGCCAGCCTGGGCTACAAAGTGAGTTGAACTCCAGCCTGAACTGCATAATGAGATCCTGTCTCAAAAAACAAAAACAAAAACAAAAACCTTAGAACAAAACATTAAGACTGACAGGATTTCAAGAATGTCCTACAAGAAAGACAGGAAAGCAACACACACATGCTGTCAGTATAGTGTCAATGTAAGCAATGTGTGTGTGGGGGGAGTTTGTTGTCATGTATGTGTAGACTGTCTTAGCTGTGATCATTGAAATAAACTTTTTTTGTAAATGACTATTGGCATTTTAGTATTAATGCTATTGGTATCAGATTTCATATAAGAATTTATTTGTAGACTGGGTGTGGTGGTGTGAGCCTATAATCTCAGCTCTTGGGAGACTGTAAACAGCTGGATCGCTACAAGTCTGTTCTAGTAGTGAGACCCAAAATACAAAAATCAAATAATTTATTTGTGTTGTTCTTTTTAAAATCTTTTTTTTTTTTTTTTTGTCTTTTTGAGACAGGGTCTCACTGTGCAGTTCAGGCTGGCCTTGAGCTCACTTTTGTAGCCCAGGCTGGTCTCGAACTCGCACCGATCCTCCTGCCTCAGCCTCCCAAGTGCTGGGATTACAGGCGTGAGCCACCACGCCCGGCGAGGGTTCTTAACGGCAGTGCCACGTGGCCTCGGCCAGGAGCAGCCAGGGCGCTTGTGGTGGCTGCTGCGCTGCCCACAGGACGTGGGTAGAGAAGGTTGTATTTCCTACCCTGAGAAGAGACGAGAAGCGTGATTCACCTGTCCAGACTCAAGAAACGGCTCCAGGGCTAGCGAGAATGAGGCTGTCACTCGTGCTGCGGCACGAGCGGCGCCCAGGCGAGAATGGCACCCACAGCTGCGAAGCTGTGCACTTTCATTCCTCACTCAAAGGAGCGCCCCACAGCCAGCAATCTGGGGTCCAGGTTGTCCTGAGCTGCACCTGTTACTCCTCACCCCTTTCTTTCTGCCCTTCCCTCGTTTTTCGTTTTTGTTTTGTTTTGATGTTTGTGTTTCTTTTGGGTCCCAGGACTGTAATTGAGGAAAATTTGGTTAGCAACTACCTCTTAGCCCAGAGTCTTATCTCTGGCATGAGTCTTTCACAGCTGCTACTGAACCAGCTGACTCCAAGAAAATGGGCTTATTAGAGTGGTTAATGAAAACCAGACCAATTAAATCTATTTGTATCCCTTATATAGAGGATGAAACAAGGGACTGGGACGTTCTGCACCTGTGCCAGCTCCACACAGGAATGTCAGAGCTATGTGCTGTGCACAGGGACTACAGCAGTAAAAATCAAAATCAAAATAAAAAAACAAAATTTAAAAAATAAAACTGCCACTGAGTGGACATGCTTGAGTTGGTCTGTCTGTACCTGCTTGTCCCAGGCTAACCTGACTTGAAGTTGACTTATTCTGGGGCAAGTGCGTGGGTCCCACCTCCCCAGGAGGTGGAGCCAGGGGCCCGCGCTCCCGTCCTTACCAGCTGCAAAGCAGCGCCAGGCACTGCTGTGACCCCACACGTGCATGCCTGACTGTTCCACGACTTCCGTTTCAGCAGCTGTTTCTGAAAAGGGAGCCTCACTCCAGCTGCCTCGAAACCCAGTTCGCCAAGTCCCACGGGAAAGTGTGGCAGGGGAGGCGTAGGGAGCCCGGACACCCCGAGTTCCGGCAGGAAGGGGTAGAGCCCTAAAATGCTGACAGCAAACTCATATAACGCTCATTTTGGCCAAACGGTAAAAGTTTATTATTTTCTCCAGCACTTGGGGTTGAACCGAGGCTGAGCTATATCTCCAGCCCTTTGTATTCCTTTACTGTTATTCTGAGGGAGCGTCTCGATAAATCACCAAGTTGCCCAGGTTGGACTTGCACTCGTGATCCTTCTGCCTTAGCCTGAGTGCTGGGGTTACAGAGTGCGGCCCTGGCTTTCCTTGGACGCCTTCTGCTCTGACAGCACCTTAGCCTCTGCACCATCGCTGCAGCTATCTGGCTCCCCGCCCCCCACCTCCACATCACAGCTGGACCTCACAGTCTTGCTGCCGTGGTGCTACAGCTTTTTCCTTCCTTTGTACTGTCTTTCAAGTAGCTATTCTGGCCTATTCCCGCCTCTCTCTCCTTTCCAATCCTCACGCCCCCCCATGAAACCTACTGACTTTTCCAGTGGCACCTGGATCTGTTCTCAGATTCCTGAAGCACAGCATCTGACAACTTCATTTAGTCAGCATGCTGTCCTGTAGTGCAGCTCTGGAAGTGGAATGTTTAAAAAGAAGTGAGATCAATGCATTTGAGTATTTATAGTGTGTTGGGCACTACAGGCATATAACTCTTACATTTCGTTCTTAGCAACAATCTCAAGCCATGGGTACCACTATCTTCTAAAACGAGGTAGAATTTTTGTTCAGAGAGGCGAGGGAACTTGTCTAGTATTACAAAGGTTGCCGGGAGGCAGGACTGGGGCTTAAGCTCAGGTCTGACGCTGCTTTCATATTTTCTTTGCTCCCTCAGTGCCTAGTGCACAATTGACTGTTTTTCCCCAGCAAGAGCTTGACGGATGCTGGCTAACAGACAGTCAATGACTCCTTTAGACCTGGAGCGTCAGGCGGGCCCACACGCTCCTTGTTAGTTCTTTCCTGCATCCATCGAAAGCTTTACTGAACGCCAACTATGAACCAGGCACCGTGTTACACAACGGGAGCACGGAGTGCTGTCCTCACCCGCCAGAAGAATCGAGGCATGCACGAATGCTGGGTACACACTGCACCAGCTGCCAACTTTGCCACAAAAAAAATGACGAGATTGAGTGTTGTCTCAAACAGAGGCCCAGTCTCACAATCCCAACGCTTGGGCGCAGTCTCCCGTGCTCTTCCTCTTCCACGGGGCTGTAACCAAAGGCCGGCTGAACCAGGTTCTCCTCTAGGGGCTCAGCTGGAAGACCTCCAGTCCCACTCAGGTCGTCAGCAATCCATTTCCTTACAGCCGTGACTGAGGACCCCTGACTGCTGAGGCCGGAGGGTGGAGGCAGCTGCGGCTCCCACAGGCGGTCTGGAGACCGCCTGGGGGTGCTGTCCAGTGAGCCTGTGGCTCCCGAGTGAGTCTGTGAGCAAGAAGGAACCCTAGGCAAGGGACGGAAGCAAGTCGGACCCCAGCGTTGAAGGGCAGAGGCAGCAACACGGAGCGTGGGGAGGTGGGGGAGCCTTGAGTGTGCGCCGCGGCCGAGCTACGGACAGCAAGTGCTCCCAGAGCTCAGAGCAGCATCCCCACCACACCCACGGGGCTCCGTGCTGAGCCTTGCCGGTCGCATGCCTGGGTGCCCCTATTTTAATGTTAGGCCACCCAAAGGGTGCAGCCATCAGTTCACAGGCCAGAGGGAGGTCGTGCGCGTGGCCCTGGAGAGCGTGCACCTGGCCGGCACGAGGGGAGGGAGCCAGAGCACGAGCCTGGCTCCGGGAGAAGGATGCACGCGCGTGTCAGAGGGGAAGGCACCAGGGCCCTGCGGTTGGGCGGAGCAAATAAAGGTGTCTTCCGGAGGTGGCAGGCCTAATGGGGGGCTGGGCCGGTTGGAGGAAGGAGAGCCAAGAGTCCGACTAAATTCCGTGGAGCGCTCCTAGAAGCAAAGGAACCCTTCGTAAATTCGTGCATGTGCATGCCTTCTGTGGAATTTCCACAGGCCACGTGGTAGGGAGGTGTGACAGTGAAGGGAGGGGGGTTTCCTTGACCCCGATGAGGCCCACATGCAGGGCCCTGTGCGCGGGCTGTGCGTGGCTCTGGCACAGGGGCATCTGCACATGAGGGAGGCATACCTGCTCAGGACGTCACTGGCGTTCTAGGAGAGAGAGTAGAGTCGCAGTCAGGTTCCTGCCACTCCCGAGCTTCCTCCCGACTCACCCCAGCCCACCCCGTGGAGCTAGCCTGCAGGCTGGGGAACGTGGCCCTACGCCACACTCTGCTGGTGCAGCACCGCTGGCCCCGGGCAAGCCACCACCATACCACCACGCGTCCCAGGAGCGGCACGATTCCCTGGACCGTTCTCAGGGCATGCTGTGAGTGGGCTGTCTCGGGTCGGGGGCGCTGCCACGGGCACGCACCTTCAGGGTGGCGGCATCCAGCTCCCTGGCCGTCCTCTCCAGATCAGCCACCAGGCTGCTGAGCTGTGCGATCGCCTCCCAGAGGCCGAGAGTTCCAACCCTGTCTGCAGATGCGTCCTCCAGCTGATCTGGGCCCTGCCAGGGGAGGGCCTCTATCTGTCCCTTGGTTTGGTGCTGGCTCTCCAGCTCGGTGTCCAGCCTGTGGTTCCCACCATCTGTCTGAAACCACAAAAGTCAGGCTCCCTGAGACCCTTCCTGGCCCTCTGTCCGCTCGTGTCACAGGTTTGGCTGCTATAGTCCTCCCAGAAGCCGGGCCGTCTCCTCACCCCTCCCACTTGGGAGTGTCTACAGGACCAGGTAGGGTCACGGAGGGAAGACACACACATACACACACACCCCACTCGGCCCTGTCCTTCGCCCCTCCAGTCACAAGCGAGAAGAACACTCCCGAACCCAAGCGGACAGAGGAAGGAGAAGGAGGACGGTGCTCCCCGGGCACAGAAATGGATCCCGGAGGCTCACTTAGCAATTCTGGTTGATGGGACGCTGTCTCCTTTCAGTCGCTGCTCCAGGGAGGGCAGCATTGGTTCTCAGCGGACATTTACGTCTCCCGAGGGCAGAGGCTCAACTCGCCCTGTCACGGCGCCAGCCCGGCCCGGCCCAGCCCAGCCCAGCGCGGCACCCAGGCTCCAGCTGCCGCCCCCCTCCTCCCAGCACCCTAGAGCGCACCCGCAGGGCCTGTGGCTTCTCGCGCTGCGCCTGGAGCCGCTGCAGCTCTGCCAGGTCCTTCCTGAGCTTCCTGCTCCGGCGGGTGAGTCGTTCCTACAGAGACAGAGAAACGCACTCGCTCGGCAGACTGGAGCGATGACGCCGCCTACCGGGGATGCGAGGGCAGGGCGGGTCCCCGCCCCTAAGCGGGGCGGAGGGAAAATTCCGCCTCACAACACGCACCTTTGAAGCCTCGTGCTTGAGGGGAGGACTTGAGAGGATATTTCATGAACAGCGTTGAGGAAAAGTAGTAATAATGTTTTTAAAGTCTGAGCTATCTACGGGGCAGCCAGCTAGCTCAGCGGACTAAAGCGCCTGCTTAGGCGGAGTGCAGCGCGCTCGGGCGGGGTTAGAGCCTGTGTGGGGCGCCGCACCTGTAATCCCAGCGCTTGGGAACAGGAAAATCTTTGCGAGTCCGATCTACATACATAGTGAGACCATATACACCCCACTACTCAAAATACATTTTTTTAAAAAAGGTCTGAGCTTGCCGGGCGTGGTGGCGCACGCCTGTAATCCCAGCACTCGGGAGGGGGAGGCAGGAGGATCGGTGCGAGTTCGAGACCAGCCTGGGCTACAAAAGTGAGCTCAAGGCCAGCCTCAACTGCACACTGAGACCCTGTCTCAAAAAGACAAAAAAAAAAATGTCTGAGCTATACAGAAATAACAGATGTGACAGAGCTGCTGGGTGCTTTCCCTGTGACATGTAAATGTCACATGGAATCTTCCCTACATGTACGTGTGTAGATAATGGGTATTTAACATAGTACAGGGCACACGTCTGTAATTCTACCACTCAGGAGGCTGAGCCAAGGATTGTAGCAAGTTTGAGGGCAGTTGGGGGAGGTGGGGCAGTAAGGATGTACAGTGCAAAGTTCTTAGGTTCAAACTCCAGTATAATAATCATAATAAAATTAAAAGGACTAGGGATCTGGTCCTGGGACTGAATGCTTGCCTAACGGCACAAGGGCCTGAGTTCAATCCCCAGTTTTGAAAAAAAAAAAAAAAAACCTCCAAAAATAACAATAAAAATAAAATAGTACATACTTGGAGGTACCATGTGATGTCAGAATTCACTGATGTAATATATAATGTTCAAATTAGGGCAACCATGCTTATCTCCTCATAAACGTATCACTCTTTGTGATGAAAACGTTCCAAATCTTTTCTTGGAGCATTTCTGAACACACAGAGCATTACTGTAACCTGCTGTCACTGACAGTCACTGACTGGAGAGCCCACCTCAACCTCTTCAGCTTACTTGGCTACGACTCAGCACCACTGACCAATCTTTGCCCTGTGCCACCCTCTGGCTTTTTCTCTTATTCCACGGTAGCAGGCGAAGCCAGTCGGAAGAGAACCAACCACTTTGGCTTTGGTACCAGTCTCAGCTCTTACCACGCCTTGTACTGGACAAAAAGCAAAAAGTCCTTAGCTAAGTGCCAACCCATCGCTCCCAGTCTCAAACCTAAATCACACCCTGGGTGGGTTTCAGTCCCTGAAGCTAGCAATAAAAGATACAATCTGAATTTCCTTTAAATAAATGTTTCTTAGGGGCCTGGCGTGATGGCTCAGTGGTCTAAAGTGCCTGCTTGGGAAAGCTTGGGCGGCTTCAGGCACCGCGGTTCGATCCCCAGGCACCACATGCTGCGCCAGCCCTGCCCTCGGGGTGGGCTGAGCTGGCCATGAAAATGAGTGAATAAACAAACAAAGGTTCTGAAACAAGAAAAAAATAAATAAATAAAAAATTAAAAATAAATAAATAAATAAATGTTTCCTGCTGGGCGTGGTGGCGCATGCCTGTAATCCCAGCACTCGGGAGGCTGAAGCAGGAGGATTGGTGCAAGTTTGAGACCAGCCTGGGCTACAAAAGTAAGCTCAAGGCCAGCCTGAACTGCATAGCGAGACCCTGTCTCAAAAAAATAAAAATAAGAATAAATAAATAAGTAAATGTTTCCAAGGTTTTTACAACCTACGAGAAAAGCGAAAATAAGTGAAGTTGATACAGATACGAACAGAGGCCTGCGCTATACTAAAGTTAAGGCAGGTAAGATTGTTACCAAAGACTCTGGAAACACCTCTTCTCATAGCTCCTTGTTAGATTTTCCCTGAATGTACTTGCCCTGCCAGACAAAAAGTGTAGGGGCCTGGTAACTGGCGTTTGCTTTGTAACTGCATTAGCCATTTCTGTTATGGTCCCTGAGTTGAGTTCTTTGTTTTCTGCTTCCTCATAAGTTTCTACTCCTCCATACCTTCCTTATCTCCTACAAGCTGCACTCCCCTAAATTTTCCTGTGTTGTCTAGTTGCCTGCTGACTTCTCCAAGGCCACCTGCTGTTGCCTAGATACCTGCTGAGGTCAGTGGCCTAGCTACCTCATTCCCTATGCACAGTATATATACCCGAGCACACTTTTTAATAAACAAGACTTGATCAGAATCCTGTCTTGTCTCCATTCTTCGTGTCTCTTGTCCCTTTCGATCCTCTCTCCGCCTCTCTAGGGTCCACGCTGACTGACCTGCTGGGCGGGTCAAAAAAGTATTCATATTACAGTAATAAAAAGTAGCACTGAGCCTGGCCTGGTGGCACACGCCTATATTCCCAGCACTTGGGAGGCTGAGGCAGGAGGATCAGTGGAAATTCAAGACCAGCCTGGGCTACAAAAGTGAGCTCAAGGCCAGCCTGAACTGCACAGAGAGACCCTGTCTCAAAAAGATAAAAAAAAAAAAAAAGAATGTTTGACATAAATTTATAACTTGAGGTAGGTAAGGGAAGTATTTAATTTGATTACATCAAAATTAATAGCACAATAGCCAAAATTAATAGGGAAATGAGGAAATGTTACCTGTAATCCCTGAAACCAAGAAGAGACTTGTATACAGACTAGAGAAAGGAAAACCTATGAGTCAACAAGAAGACAAAAACCTAACAGAAGAGTGTGCAAAGAATAGAAACAAAAGGGCCGGAGAGATAGCTCAGGAACCGATCCTCGGTTCCACACACACAAAAAGAATTGAAACGATTCATTCTCAGAAGAGGAAACCCAAAGGGCCATTACTATACATACGAATAAAAGCCCCAACTCACCGGGGCCAGAGAAGGGAAGTCAACACAACAATGAAACATTATTTCATACCCATAGAATTAGTAAAAAATTGCACATCTGGATAACACCCGGCCAGGGTATACAAGGACCTAAGGTTCCAAGGGCCCCACATGGCTCAGCCACCAATGAAGGCCCAGGCTTGGGTAAGCACATGGGATGCCTCTTTCTTTTTTTAAGAAATTTGTTTGTTTATTTATTCATTTATTTATTTATTTATTTATTTATTTATTTATTTATGCTGTGGCCAGCTCAGCCTGCCCTGGGGGTGAGGCTGGCACAGCATGTGGTGGCGGGGATTGAACTGTGGTCCCTGCGGTTGCCTAAGCTTGCCTAAGCAGGCGCTTTAGACCGCTGAGCCATCTCGCCGGCCCTGGGACACTTCTTTCTGACCTACAAGGTTCTAGGTAAACATTCTAGAGAATCCCTCATGTAGGTGTAAAGAGGATGTGCTGGCTAGTGCTGTTCAAAGCAGCAAATGGGGGGTTGCGTGTGAGCTGGCTGCTGTGGGCATGGCCTGCTAATTGCACAACCCAGGGCACTGCCAGAACAGTTCCCGAAGCCCGGCACAAGGCCTTCTGGGAGCCTGAGCAGTTTCCTTAGGGCGCCCTGACCTGACCTGACAGAAGTGGGAGGAGCAGTCTCTCTGCAGCCCTTGGCCTCCCTGTTCTTCCACGGTGATTTGCTGCCACCCTGCACCATATATTTTTCACTTCTTTTATGTGGCCCAAACTTTCTGTAAAAACTCTTCCATTTCTGGGGCTGGGGAGATAGCTCCATGGCACAAGTGCCTGCCTGGCAAGTGCAAGGTTGTGAGTTCGAACCCCAGTCCCACAAAACAAAAACAAAAAATTCTTCCATTTCTTATCTTTAATAAATGTAAAACCCCACTACTTTTTCTTGTGGACAGCTAAATTAGATAAAAATATTTAGTGACAGCCAAATAGCTCAGCAGATTGAAGAGTCTGCAAGCAGGCACTGGGGCCATGGATTTGATTCCCAGGCCTGCTGTTCCAGTCCCATCCTGGGGCACACTGAGACAGAAACTGAGACCGGGTATGGTGGTGCACACCTGTATTCCCAGCTCTTGGAAGGCTATAAACAGGCAGATGACTACAAGCCCAACCTAGCAGTAAGACCCTGAATACCCTGTAGACCCTTCCCTAAAAACACACATACACCCAAAAAGATAGAAATATTACAGGCAGCTGTCTGGGCCAGTGAGATGCTTAGCGGTCTAAAGGGCCTGCTTAAGCAAGCTTAGGGACTGCAGGGACCATGGTTCGATCCCCGGCACCACATGCTGTGTCAGTCCCACCCCCAGGACAGGCTGAGCTGGCCATAATATAAATAAATAAATTTCCTTTTAAAAAGGGAAATGAAATATTAGCAGTCAGGGCAGGCCCTCAAGGAGACATCATGGAAGACAAGACTGGAACTGTAAGAGGGACAGGATACTCCCGCCATGAGCCAGACCTAAATACCAAAGATCGAACGAGTGCTCACCTCCCTGAAGATGAACATCCGGCCTTCATCACCACCTTGAGGAAGCCAGGAAGAGTCACTGATCCAACTGCTACGGGCTGACTACCGGATAAAGTCCTGCTCTATATTCGTGCCGGCTTGCTACACGATTTGCTTCCCCATTGAGTTATGGATTTCATCAATTGCACCTGAGCAATGGTGCCTGCAGTCTCATTGGTTGTCCATAGCTTTGTCCCACCTAAGCGAGTTCCCACCTCACCACGTGTGGTTTTCCTCTATGAAAGTCCCTGGAAGAGACAGCTTCCTGGGGACAACCCATTTGAGCCCCCTTCTGTCCCTCTCTTTTGGACAGGAGCTTTCTTTCCCCAATACATATATTCTGCTCTTAACCTCTGTGTGTTCCTAAAATTCATTCTCTGGTTTGAGAGAACACGAACTCGGCCCAGTACTTTTCAGGCTGGGTCGCTTTTGCACTTGTCTCCACCAGTTCCTTGGTCAGGACAGAAAGGATCTGGAAGCCGACTCTAGGAGTCCTCAGCGCCGCTAACAGTAGTGGAGACTTGGAGCTGTGCACGGCCCTCTGCTGAGGACACAATGAGAGCAAAGGTGGCAGAGCTCAGAGCGAGGCAGGCGGCTCTCTCCAGGCGGGGACCGAGCTGGAGAACACGGTGCACAGGGAAAGGCAACATACCGCGAGGCTCACAATGCAGCGATGCTTTGAAAATTAAATGCACAAAACAGTGTAGCAAGTCTTGCTCGATCAATTACAAGAAACAAGTATTAAACCGCTGTCAACGGGAGATGTGGCGAGGAGTGGTTAAAAAAGGTAGAAAACAAAACAGGAAGGAGATTTGAGAACTAAAGATAAAGGTGGGGAGCCCAGGTGCCGTGGTACTGGTGGTGGTGGTGCACACCTGTCATCTCAGCACTCGGGAGGCTGAGGCAGGAGGATTGCCACAAGTTTGAGGTCAGCAAAGGCTACACAGCGCGTGCAGGATGTGCTAAGCTACATAGTGAGACCTTGCCTCAAATCAGAAAAGATGGCACCGGCAAGGTAGCTCAGCGGACTGAAGTAATCCTGCTTAGGCAAGCACAGGGACCGTGGTTCAATCCCTGGCACCACATGGGATGCCTGCTCTGCCCTTGAGGCAGGCTGAGTCGGCCAGAGTCCTGGTGTAGCAGCCCACACCTGCAACCCCAGTGCTGGGGCGGCTGAAGGCAGGAGGAGCACTGAGTCTGAGCTGTGGCGTGAGACCTTGCAACAAATATATAATATATATATATATATATATATATATATATATATATATATATATATATATATATATGGGCTCCATTGACTCAATCCTTCCCAAATTAGGTAAAAACATTTTTAGAGAATTTGGTATTTGTTGGTTGTTTACAGGGAGTGCTTCTCACTGTTGTGATTTTGCCTTGTTTCCTCCTACAAATTCTTTTTTTTTTTAATTTAATTTTTTTATTTATTGTTTCAGAACCTTTGTTTGTTTATTCACTCATTTTCGTGGCCGGCTCAGCTTACCTCAGGGGCAGGGCTGGCGCAGCATGTGGTGTCGGGGGATCGAACCGCGGTCCCTGAAGCCGCCCAAGCTTCCCCAAGCAGGCGCTTCAGACCACTGAGCCATCTCGCCGGGCCCCTCTCCTACAAATTCTGAAAGTGCACTCCTTTGAGAAAGGAAGAGGCCACAGGGAAGACGCCGAGAGTTCCGAGATCAGGGTGTGACATGAAGGTGTCCACTAGGGGCGCACTTCGCAACGGGGAGGGAGCTCAGAAGCTACAGGGAGGAGGGAGGGGGAAGCAGGACTGGGCCGAGGGCGGCCGCCCCGCCTGCGCTTCAGGGCTCTTTCACCTGCTCCTGCCAGACAGCTCGGGACACACCCGTGTCGCCGCCCGACCTCCTAACTAGGAAGTCTTCAAAACTAATCAGCCTCTCCTCGTCCTCTCTTCACTTCTTCCGCCTCCTGCCTTTTACTTCCTATATTTAGGTTCGAACCTGAGAAGCACTGAGCTACACTCCCAGCCCTTTGAATTTTTTATTTTGAAACAGGGTCTCACTCAGTTGCTCAGGCTGGCCTCTGCCTTGTGATGCTCCTGCCTCAGCCTCCCACATAGCTGGACTTATAGACATGCACTATCACAGCAGGCACAATCAGGCTATTCTTTTTTTTTTTTTTTTTTTCCAAGCTATTCTTAAAGTCCAGTTTAAAAATCCAGAGTCTTGGGCCCGGCGGGATGGCTCAGTGCTCTAAAACACCTGCTTGGGGAAGCTTGGGCAGCTTCAGGGACCACAGTTCAATCCCCCGGCACCACATGCTGCACCAGCCCTGCCCTTGGGGCGGGCTGAGCCGGCCATAAAAATGAGTGAATAAACAAAGATTCTGAAACAAGAATAAAAATAATTTTAAAAAAATAAAAATAAATAAAAATAAAAATAAAAATCCAGAGTCTTATATACTGACAGTTGGAAATTTAATAAATTAAATAATAAATTTAATAAATTTATTCATTTAATAAAATCAACTATAAATTAAATGAAAAAAGAAAGCAAAAACAACACTAGTAAAGATTAATGCCTGAAACAAAGACTGAAAACCAGATATCATTTGCAATATTCAGAATGTGCAAAGTAATCTTTTTTCTCTTTGTTTTTTAACAAAAGAACACATTTGCTGGACATGGTGGCACACACTGGTAACGGTAGTACTTGGGAGGCTGAGGCAGGATTGTTGAGAGCTTGAGACCACCCTGGGATACGTAGTGAGTTCAAGGCCAGCCTTCACTACACAGCCAAATCCTATCTCCAAAACCAAAAAGGGAAAAAACACTAAGAACTTATTCATCATTTTTTCTTAAAGCTACTTAGTAGGGGAATAGCATCTGAATAAGACAATCACTTAAACTAAAAGCAAAATTGTACTCTTTGTTTATGTATTTGGTACAGGATCTCACTACGCAGCCCGGACTTGTAGTGATCCTCCTGTTTTCAGGCTCCCTGGTGCTGAGATTTGAGGCAATATGAGAGTGGCCAGGTCAGCATGTGGGGGGAGGCGGGGTTCGATCCCCGGCACCCGCGCTTGCCTAGGCAGGTGCTTATTCTGAGCTATCTTACTGGTCCCAAAACTGTATCACCTCTTAGCAACCAAAACTATACCTCAGGGAGTGGGAAGACAAATTGAAATATAGGAAAACACCAAGACCAATCTTGGCTTTTGTTTGTTTGTTTGTTTGTTTGCAGAACCGGGGATCAAACTCAGGACCTTGCACTTGGCAAGCAGGCAATGGTGCCCCCGAGCTATCTCCCAGGCCCTCCAATCTTGTCTTTAATGAACACTTTTTAAAATTTGTCATCCTATGGCACATCAGATAAACTGACTATGCACACACACACACACACACACACACACACACACACTGGAAAAAGTTGATCAGAAAGGCCACTGAAGAGTGATAATGCATTAAACCCCAGCAATTTTGCAATGTGTTCTCAAACACGCTACTAACAAAGTGCAATGAAAGAAAAAAATGGCTAACAGATAAGAGGGCCTACCTCTGGTAGTTTTAAAAAGTTCCCAACTCGAGTATGGAGATAGCTCCGTAGTCTGAGCACCTGCCTGACAAGTGCAAGGACCTAGGTTCCACTCCCAGTACCACATGCTATGCCCTTCTCTGAACTGCAGATGTGGGATCACTAGGAGTCTGAGCTGCAGAGAGAGACACTATACCAAATAAGCAAATAAAAGATTTTTTTTAATTAAAAAGTTACCAACTTTCTAAATGCATGTTTCTCAGAAAAAAAGAATGCCCTAAAATATGCATGAAATGACATTGGTTACATGATCATACTCTAGTACATGCCAGGAAATTCAAGGGTTTATGAATAAATGAGCTCAGCTAAGACTGTCATTTGAATCTACAATAACCAGTTGCCAAAAAACTGTAAAACTAAGCCAAACGTTGTGAAATGTATAGCTACTTTCAGTAGTATATCGAAAGCTTAAAGGCAATTTAACTTCTGATTCAGAACCTACGTGTGTAAACATCATATATATAGTCTCCCTAGTGTAAGAACTCCAAAGAAGAAATAAAAACGGAAAGGCATAACACAGCTAAATGGAAATCAAGAATTTAAGGGTTAAATGACAAAGAGACAGCAAGCAGAAAAGCCAGGAAGCACAGCAGGGGAAAGACTGTGTACTTACATACGCAGCATGAATTAGATGATGGTCCTAAGAATCTCAACAGGGTTTTTTTTTTTTTTTTTTCTTTTTTGAGACAGGGTCTCACTATGCAGTTCAGGCTGGCCTTGAGCTCACTTTTGTAGCCCAGGCTGGTCTCGAACTCACACTGATCCTCCTGCCTCAGCCTCCCGAGTGCTGGGATTACAGGCGTGCGCCACCACGCCCGGCTTCAACAGGGTTTTGACCCCGAGGATATCAATATGTAATGCTAAAATCATGCTTGGAATGACTTGTCATTCTGGTCTTTTAGATGTGTACTGCTTCTTTCTTTCTTTCTTTCCTTCCTTCTTTCTTTTTTCTGGGGGAGTGGGCAGGGATTGAACTCAGGCCCCTACACTTGCCAGGCAACCGCTTATTCTACTGATCTGGTGTAATAACACCGGCCCCTGTGTGCTGCCTCTAATGTCACTTCAATTATTGTTATACTGTCAGATAAATGTTTGGTTTTTTTTTTTTTAAAGGGGGCAGGGTAATAAAAGAGAATATGAGGTAAGGAAAAATGCCATAGGATTGATCTGCTATAATTTTGTATATGGTTAGATTTCTAAATAGCTGTGTAAAAATATGAAACTTTTTAAAATCACATTCTATAGGGACTTATTAGAATATCAACAATTCATGGAAAATTCTAGGGCTTTCCCAGAGAGCAAGCTGGTCAAGCAAAAGTAATAAAATTATTAAAAATATTTATTTATTTATTTCAGGGTCTCTTTATGCAGTTCAGACTCACGGTGATCCCTCCTGTCTCTGCCTCCCCAGTGCTGGCATTATAGGCATGTGCCGCCGCCACACCTCCACCACCACAGCCACCACCAGCACCACCATGCCTGGCTTCAGTAGCCAGCTTGGCAAGATCAGAGTTCTGGGGCTGGGGCTGGTGCAGCATACAGTTCTGGGTATTGAACTCGGGACCTTGGGCTAGGCAGGCACTGATTTTTTTTTTTTTTTTTTAACTGGGGATCAAACTCAGGACCTTGAATTTGCCAGGCCAGGCAAGCGCTGATTCTAGGGAAATGTACAGCGAGTTGTCAGGGATAAAAGCTTCACCACTATTGTGCAGAATTAAGCATTGTAGAACGATTTCAGTCATTCTTACGTGCTTATCAAATCAGCAAAATATGTCAAAGTAATAGACACCAAATTAGCTGGTCAGTGAGGAATCCGTGCACAGATAAAACTCTTGCTTTAAAACTTTCCCCTCTCAGGTTGGCCAAGTAACTCAGCAGATTAAAGCACCTGCAAGCAGGTGCAGGGCCCAGGGGTTTGATCCCCAGGCCTGCTGTGCTGGCCGCGACCCCAGGGCACCCTGAGATGGCAACTGAGACTGGGCGTGGTGGCACCAGCCTGCAATCCCAGCTCTTGGGAGGCTATAAACAGGTGGATCACTACAAGTCTGATCTAGTAGTGAGACCCTATCCCTCTAGACCCTTCCCTAGAATACAAAACAAAACAAAACAAAAAACAAAAGAATATTTTAAAATTCTTTTTAGAGTACAGCTAGAGCTAGCATAGTTCCTTTTAGAAGGATACAACTAGCCTAGTGTGATGGCACATGCTTGTAATCTCAACTGCAGAGAAGGCTGAGGCAGGAGGATTGCAGGTTTAACTCCATCCTGAGTAAGTGAATGATACTCTTTCTCAACATAAAGTAATAAAATGAAAAAGGTTTGGATGTAGTTCAGTGAAAGGTAACAAATTTATCACATTTGCTTTATAAAATCTAATTCAAAGCAATAGAGACATAGTAAAAAACCCAAAGAAAACTTAATTCGAGAACTGGCTTATTGATAGGTTCTGGCCCTAGTATGACTTTGTTTGTTTGTTTGTTTTCTTTTTGAGACTGGGTCTTGTTATGCAGTTCAGGCTGGCCTTGAGCTCACTTTGGTAGCCCAGGCTGGTCTCAAACTCGAACTGATCCTCCTGCCTCAGCCTCCCAAGTGCTGGGACTACAGGTGTGTGGCCCTAGTATGAATTGCTGAACTGTTTTGGTGGTCATCTAATATGGCTGAAACCCTTAAAACAACAACTTATCTTCCCAGAGACAACCTCTCCCATTCTTCTTCAACCCAGTTCGTGGTGCAATTTCTTTTCACATTTCCTGCCACTTCAGGGAAGACCCCAAATCAGCTCCTCAGATATTTCTAAACATCCCCCTCGAACTCCACCCCTAGGGGAGATAGCTCCATGGCACAAGTGCCTGCCTGGCAAGTGCAAGGTTGTGAGTTCGAATGCCAGTCCTGAAAACAGACAACTCCACCCCTAGCAGAAGTCCATCAAGGCCTCAGTTTTCTTTGTCTCAGGCCAGAGGATCGACCTGACCCATCTGCTCTGATCCTCTCTGTGTCTTTGGAGTTAATCAAGGCCTCTTTTACCTTTCCTATCTCTTAACTGCGCTGCAGAACAGTCATTATTAACGTGGACAAGTGTATGATTTCTGTTGCAATACCCTTGTGGCCTTAGGCTTTCCTCTGCTTACTTTTCAGCCTCTCTGTCCCCCTCTCCGCTCCTCCTCTCCCCTCTTCCTTTTTCCCTTTCCTCCAAGCAACGCTCCTAGGCTATCTTTGATTAAGCTCACTCCCTCACCCACTTCGAATCTATCAGTAAATCCTGTCGATCAAACCTGATCACGAATTCCTTGAGGATAGCACGCTCTGCCGCCCTCGCCGCTCTCTGCGTGGCTTCCCCTCTCCTCCTCGAGGTCTGGCTTCCACACGGCCTCCCCGCGGGGTCCTAGCGTGGGTCCCGCCTTGCTGTCAGCCCGGGCCTAGCACGTGGAGATTTGTGGATTGCTTGGTTTCTCTTCTGCCCTACTCAGCTGTGGGCTCAGAGACGCTGTTCCTTGTTTCCTACCAGGCCCTGGAGTTGTTGACCTCCGTGTACCAGGAACTCATTATGTCTTCCCCGAAGGAGAAAATACTGTCATTTATTTGTTCTGCATTTCCTGTCATTGTATACATACGGATTTGAAAGTGATGAGGATGAATCCTCCTTATTCTTCCTGTAAGGCCTGGCGCGAGCTTCTATACAAATACGGGCCTGAGTGAGATCCCTTAGCGAACCCCTCCTCCGGGGCTGGCTCGCGCGCCTCTGGGGGCTTCCTCCGCGCTCCCCCAGCCACACTGCGCCTGAGCACACAGGGCACCCGCGCTTTTCAACTTCCTCAGCTGTGTTCCTGCCTCCCTCTAGTCGCACCTGCTGGACTCCCTGCTTCCTCCTCCTGTTTTCTCACAATGTTGTTTAAAAGCTGAGGGGCAGGAGTTTGGATGTCCAGCTCTCCCGCTGGACAGGACACCGTGCCGTACGTATGGCCAAGTAGTATCAGGATTAGGTGGGGGAGACATTCATGGAGGTAACCCTAAAGCTAACTGGCAAAATAAACACATACGACAACTCAGAAAATTCTGAAATTATCGTCAGAATACTAAGATCATCCTGACATTGAGATATTATAGGGTGGAAAAAAAAAAAAAAGAAGGAAAAAAAAAAAAAGGTAAGATGTTATAGGGGGTGAGGGAAGAGGGGAAGATCGTGGTCCCACACATAAGAGACACGCAGCTTTGGTTATTCAGAACACGCGCCCGCCTGACCCCAGCAATCTCATTCTCAAAGAGATTAATACGCAGATCTGGCTGAGGACAGAGAGACAGTGGCCCAGCATTTCCTAAGCGGAGCTCTGGAAGGAGGACATGGCCACAGCGGAGGAGAGGGCGGGATTGGGTGACCCGGCAGAATGCTCGGGACAACTGAAGCCTGCCCGACGACGGGCCATCCACTGTGCGGAAAACTCTGAAAACTGTTCCTAAGAAGAGAACATGGCTCGGTTTTAGCGCCCAGAGGCAGCTGATTTCTCTAGTAGATTAGCAGGCGTTCTATTCATCACCTCTGTGAGTGAGGGCGCTTAGATGCCCCCCAAGCAAGGAAACAACAGGTACAGGAGCTAAACCAAGGGCAGCACCTGCCTGCCTGCTGTGCCCAGCCAGGGCCTTGAGTTGTTCCATCCTCAGCACAGCAAGAAATAAATAGCTTTTTTAAAAAAATGCCAGCCTGGTGAGAGACACTCCTGAGACAGCAGAAACAGCCAGAGGAGGAAAACAGCAGGCCTTCCAAGGAAGGGGCTGGAGAGCCAGGCGCGGGGCTGACCAGGGAAGAGGGTGACCTGGCCGCAAGGCTTGTGGACCAGGGCTCCTCCAGTGCCGGAGCCGCCACCAGCAAAGGCTCCGAAGCCGCGCGGTGGGCCACACAGTGCGCCACGTGGTGCCAAGGAGCGCTACTGGGGCACAAGCCCGCTGCTTGACGTGGATGCCCTCATGGCGACTCCGGGGCGCCTCAGGCTGCCTTAGCCTCGTAGCGCCGAGTGTCAGAAGAATAAACCAGATTTAAGAGGCAATGCTGTGCTTAAACAACTGCTTGTTGTAGAGAAATTGTTACAAATGGAGCATACTAATACCCCCATGCTAGCCACTGGCTAGATGAGCAGGTGGCAGTGACTCTATGATGCATTCTGTGAAGTGCAAGATTATAAAATAAGTAATCGTAATGCTATTTCGTCTCCATAGCTTCCTGACATAAATTAAACAAAGGATAGGGTTTTGTTGTCTGAAGTTGGTGTTGGCATGTATTTCCTCTAACTAGAATGATATTGTTTATATTCAGTGTGATGTTGAGAATGGCATAGATTTGGGTTTTCAAGAAATTATTTTAAACACAATCACTTCATTTGCCGTAAAGGTTTTGCACATTGGAGCCCGGCGGGATGGCTCAGTGGTCTAAAGCGCCCGCTTAGCAAAGCTTGGGCGGCTGCAGAGACCGTGGTTTGATCCCCGGCACCACGTGCTGCACCAGCCCTGCCCTCAGGGCAGGCTGAGCTGGCCATAAAAATAAATAAATAAATAAATAAATAAATAAACAAACAAAAGTTCTGAAACAAGAAAAAAAATAAAGAAAGATTGTGTACATTGTTTTTCCTTTAGGATGATGTTATAATCCTATTTGGAATTTATATTACTGATATAAACATTGAAAATAGCATACAGCAAAGGTACAATATTTCAAATGATTTGACACACAGACAGAACAGATGACAGAATAGATTCAAGAAAATAAACAAGTACTTATGCATAACAGCATACTATGAAACTGGTATTCATGTCAGTGAGGATGCTATAGAATACTGAATACATGGTGCTAGTACAAGTTGACCATAATGTGGAAAAAATAAATTACATTCCTACCATACAGTTTCACCAAAATTCGTCTTTGAAATTCTCAGTTCTCCAAAATACATGTTGAGAGATACTCATTGCAATGCTGTGGCCTCACAAATAAAACAATATCTTGGAAATAACAATAACTTGGAAGTAAACCAGTGTTTGCCAACTTAGGGTACTTTTGTAAAACTGAGTATCATCCAATTGCTGAAAAGAATTCAAAGGACCTGGATGTAATAATGAAAACTGGTAAAATGTCCCAAACATATTTGTAGGTGACAAAAATTACAGAAAAGGGTCGCGAATCGTGTGCATAAGAGTATATTCACACTTGTTTTGGGAGGATGCACAAACCTAGCAAGAGTTTCCTCCTGGGACCCAGCATAGGAAGAGATTTTCACTCTGGCTGGTATACATTCCACTGTCTGAAGTTACCTCCAACAGCATGACACTTTCATGAGAAAAAACTAAATGAGACAAAAATAATGATAGGAAAGAAGAACGCACCAAGGAAGGGAAAATAAAAACAGAACCACATATTAATTTCCAGGTTTCAACAATTACAGGACAGTTGTTGACTTAGGTAAAAGCTGACCAAACTTCTAGCCAAGTCCACAGCACCACCAACCAGGGAGCAGGTAGCCAGGGTCCCACCCAGCCCAACTTGGTTCTGCAGCGGAGGAGAGCGGCTCCAGGACTCTGCCAGCGTCCAGCCCCACAGTTCAGACAAACTCAGGTTCACACACCGAAACCCCAACATCAGTAGCCGAGCATACACAGTGAAACAAACAAGGGTGCGGGTGCGGATAGAATGAAGCAGAAGAAACAAAGGTGTCTCCACCGCCACCACCACCGTCACCAAGGCCCCTCTGGGGAGCCAGGAGCGGGAGGAGTCACAAGGTACTCAGGGGACTCTGATGCCCCAGCCTTACCTTGTAGTGGCTGATGGCTTCCTCGATGGTCAGCTCCAGGTGAGGCTGGTGTTCAGGGGACTGCAGACATTCCACACACAGAAGGAGTTTGCTCTCCTCACAGAACCTGCACACCCTCTTCTGGTGACTGTGACAGAAGTAGCTTTCTCCCAGCACCCCCTCAGAACAGGGCTTCCGGCAAAGGGGGCAGCAGAGGTCCCCAGAAGCCTTCTCCACATGCTGGACCAGGCACGTGCGACAGAAGAGGTGTCCACAGTCTGTGCTCACGGCCTCCCTCAGGAGATCCAGGCAAATGGCACAGATGCCCTGCTCGGGGCCGTCCTTATACGGAAGGATCATGGTCTCCAGGCAACCTGGCAACCTCCACGGGGCCGTCAGAAGCCACAGCCCTGGAGATGACTGTGTGGGAGGGAGCGGCCCCCAGCAGCCTCGAGGATGCCACTCAGCTGGGCCACGCAGGCTGCGGTTCTGTGTAAGAGTCAGAGACACCTCAGTGGCTCGGCCATGGACCCTGTGGTTTCCCTGTATTTCCTAAACTTGAAATCACTATTTTTCATCATACCTAGACAAAGCCACTGATTAAAAAAAACAACTTCTAGTTTCCTCTTGAGAGCTCTCTGTGAAGCTTTACATTTCAAAGTTAAAAGGACAGACTGTCAGTCAGCACCGCGAGCAGCAAAACCGCCAGCGCTCACCACAAGAGGAAAGTCTCCTGATCGGCTCTTATTGCTCTTATTGCAGTGGGCCAGGAGCCAGCTTCCTGCTCTAGGTTGTCACTCCCAACCACTTAGCACGCCACAGTGGGTGATTGCTTCGCCAACATTCTGGGAGAGAGAAACACCCCCCCCCCCAAACGCTGTTCCTCCTCTTCAAATCTCGAAAGATGGCCCGGAGAAGGAAGCACCCCACGCTTTCTCGGTCACCATGCACAGCACCGAAGGCCTCATCGGGGCTCCTTGCCTGATCCCTGCCCCCAGGGAGTTCTCTTCTTATCCTACCTCAATGTTTTCTTTTTAGATTCAGCCTCATGTTCTCAGGCTCCAGATGCGAGGTGAAGGCCGGCAAGGTGGATGGCTCTTCCTTACGTCGTGCCAGCTATATATGTGCATTGTCACAAAACAAAGGGAGAGGTGGAGACTCATGCTATCTTTGAACCCCTGACTACCAGGAAAAAGTATGTTCCCCTACTCCAGGGTAATGGGAAGGTGAGCTGGACTTTGGCTAGAGCGAGGCGTGACTTGTTTACTCATGGAGGAGGGAAGTCTTGGTGCCCTTGATGTAGTCAGTGCAGGAAGTAAGAATAGACTCACAGGATCGAGGCCCAGCTGAGGATGTTCAGGTCCCAGATGCAGCACAGGTGGGTGACGCAGGACGTAGATCGTCCACCCTGCTGCCCTCCAGTCCCCCACTGGGCTGGTCTCAGTGCTGACCCTGGGAGAGTCCACAGCGACCACCCCTAAGGAGAGCTGCCCATTGCGGCTTTTAGGAGCTAGCTGCAATTCTGGGAAGCCTCACTGCCTAGCCTTCTCCAGTCCCCTCGCCAGTTTGCTGTGGGGCCCTGGGGTATCCTGACACCACGTGTGGTCCTCGGTTACAGGCCCAGAGCCCCTGCCATCTGGAGCTCCTGGTGCCAGGAGTAGTACCTTGCGATACTCAGATCAGCTGCCTCCGGGTGCACCTCAGTTTCTCCTAACTTGGTGATGCCCAGAGGACAGGGGCTGAGAGAAGAGCAGCTGTGCCATAGGGGTTGAGATTTATAGTGCCCCAGATGCCAGGAGGAAGGGGGCCTGGGTCGAGGGTCGCCCGAGGCTGATAGTTTACCAGTCAACCCTGGGTGCCGGAATCTCTACAGAAACCCTCAACAAAAGGATCAGAGGCTGTTCCTTGTGTGAGGGGCCCACAAGCTTCCGGGGTGCTGTATCCTAAACTCCTGAGGACAGAAGCCCCACCGCTGCTCGGGACTCTTCCCGGTCACACCTGTGCACCGCTTCCCTGGGCTGTGTGTTCGTGGGCCCTGTATAGGCAACCAAGGGCACTGCCAACATCTTGACCTCACTGAGCCTCAAGAGCGGACTCCCACTTCGGAGCCATGTCAGCCCGAAGTGCGGGGACCTGCCTGCTTAGGATCAGCACCCCTGCTGGTGGCTGCCTTGGAGCTGAGCAAACTTGTAGGACACTTAGCTGTGTTGGAGTTGGAAATCAGTTGTTGTGAGGAGAGAAACAACATGGCATACTTCGTGGTGAGTTGTTGGAATAATCTTTCTTTCTTTCTTTCTTTCTCTCTCTCTCTCTCTCTCTCTCTCTTTCTTTCTTTCTTTCTCTCATCTTCTTGAGACAGAGGTTTTGTTATGGAGGCCCAGCTGGCCTTAAACTCATTTGGTAGCCCAGGCTGGCCTTGGAGCAGTAATAGCAAACCTCCTGCCTCAGCCTCCTGAGCACTGGGACAGTAGGCATGCTCCACCATGCCTGGCAAAGAAATACCTTTAGAAGAACATTAATCCCATTATCTGCCCTTGATCTTAGCCAAAAGGCCAAGAAGTGATCATTAATCCTATTATCTGCCCCAATTTGGACAGATAACTTTTGTTATTAACAGTTGTAGTCAAGAATGATTTTTTTTTTTTTTTTTTTGTATTTTTGAGACAGGGTCTCACTGTGCAGTTCAGGCTGGCCTTGAGCTCACTTTTGTAGCCCAAGCTGGTCTCGAACTCACACTGATCCTCCTGCCTCAGCCTCCCGAGTGCTAGGATTACAGGCATGCACCACCACGCCCGGCAAGAATGATTATTTTAATATCTAATGTAATCCACATTCTTAAAAGTTTCTTCAGTGTTGGGTTTATTTATCCATGTTCGTGGAGCAGAGCAGGTAAGTAAGCGGCTTCAATTGCTGAAATGGCTAAGATAGGCATCCATGAGTTAGAAACCCAGTTCAGGCCTCAGGCAAGAACTACAGACCTCAGACTGGCTCCGCAGGGAGTGCCAGACGGCACAGCAGGCCGAGACCCCTGATGCATCCGTGCCACAGAGAAACAGCCAAGGAAGGCTTGCCCCGTGCCTGCCACAGACCAAGGCTTCTCAGCCCCTGGCACGAGACTTGCTTCTTCTAATCAGGTTCTTCCTAGGGTTGAGGCTGACCTTGAACCCACTATGTAGCACAGTCTGGGCTCAGACTGCAGTGATTTGCCTGCCTCAGCCTGTCTGTCCCTGTCTCTGTCTCACTATCTCTGTCTCTGTGTTTCTCTCTCTCTCTCTGCCTCTCTCTCCCTGTCACTCTCTGTCTCGTGTGTGTGAGTGTGTGTGTGTGCGTGTGTGTGTCTGTCTTACCATCTCTGTCTCTATGTCTTTGTGTCTGTTTCTCTGCCCTGAAAGCATAGGACTTATAGCTGTAACATGGGCACTTGATGGAGGGCAGTTGTACCAAACCCAGACCTCAGCTTTCCTGGTGCGGGCCTGTCTGGGCTCCTCTCAGCAGCCCCCTCCTGGCCTCTGAAGAGCCAGGAGCTTATGGAAGGATCTTTAGCTCAATCGGGTGAAGATACTTGGGCAGTCCATCAGAGCAGATCCAGGGAGAGGCAGAGAAACACTGGCCCACTTGCCGGGAAAGTGTAGCTGTTCTAAAACAAGATGGGAAGAAGAGACAGGCTGTGAGCTCCACCGGGCGTGCCGCACCACAAGCCTGGGGAAGAGAGCCCCCTCTGACAGGCCTGGTGGGC
>PVJA010024358.1:0-31890 GCA_004027025.1 Myocastor coypus
GCTGGCCGATTTTACAGGCTGGATATTGTTCTCCAAAGGGATGCACTGCAGTGCTCACCCTTGGTGTGCAGAAGTGTGACTTTATTTGGAAATAAGGTCTTTGCAGACGCAGCCAAGTTAAGATGAGGCCATTTGGGTGCACAGCAGCCCAGTAGGGTAGGGACACAAACTCAGCCACACACTGTGTGGAGTCAGTGTGAGAGGCCCGGGGAGGACAGGTAGCAGCAGAAGCTGACTGGGGCAATGTGCTCACGAGGTAGGGATGTCAAGCATTGCCAAGAGCATGAGATGCTCAGAGAACACAGCGAAGCAGAGTCTCCCCAGGGCCTTCCTGCAGAGCCTGGCTCTGACACTGCCTTACCTTTAGATTCTGGTCTCCAGAACCGTGAGCAAACACTGGAAGCCACCCGACTTGTGGCTCTTCAGTACGGTAGCCCCAGCCCTGACTGCAGGCACTTCTGCAGGCTCAGGAGAGGAATCTCAGGTTATCATAATGGGCACCATGGCTGATTTTTCTAAGTTGGAGAGTGAACTGCTTAGTGCACAAAGCTGGTAAGGGTACAAACTTTGAAAGCTGAGCTTGGGCGGGTATGACACCCCGGACATTCCTGAAGGAGTGGGTTATGCCTTCCATGTGTGTAGTAGCTAGTTGTGGGTTACCACTCTCACAGAAACAAGACATTTCTGGCTTCTTCCCCTAACTTTTAGGTGTTATTTTCTTCTCCTATCTCTTTTTCAGTTGCTCCTTTTTTTTTTTTTTTTTGTAACAGGGATCGAACTTCAGACTTTGTGCTTGCCAGGCAGGTACTCATGCTGCTGAGCTATCTCCCCAGCCCCACTCTTCCCATTTCTGAGTGGTATATGAAAAAAGTAATTTATTGGGTTTTGTTTCATGACAGTACATTGTTATTAGTGGAAAAAGTTGAAGGTGCTTACTTGTACCCAAGTGACACACTGTGAGGAAAGAAGATCGCCCAAGTGAATGTCTCGTTCACTGCCCCACATCATTTTCTGAGGCCTTTATGCTCCCTATCACTTGAGCCCAACGTCCAGCGAAGCTGACTTAGTTGATACAAAGTGAAGCATGGGCTTTGCTATTTCTTAAAGTACCTCAGCTAAGTCTCACGTGGGCAGCACTGAGAACGAAGGAGCTTGTCCTACTCGTTTTACAGAAGAGGTGTTGAGGTCAAAGGATGCGGAAGACTTCCCAAGAACCAACCATCTCAGCTCCCTGGCCCGCACGGGCTTTCTCTGTCCCCATTACATCCTGTCTCTCCTTCCTCTTCCTCATGTGGCTGATTCTGGTCTCTCAAAGCTCAGCTCAGGACTTCATTACTCTTTGGGGCTTTTTTCAACCCCTGCGTCTCCAGCCTCCCAAATCACAGATTCTCCTCTGACCCCTCCTTGCACAGTCACTGCCCATGCCACACATACTGATTTGTTCGCCTTTGTCTCCACTAGACGGGAAGCATCTTTGGGTCAGGACATGGCAGGTGGAGGCACAAGGAGAGTCTGTTTCAGAGTTCCACAAAGGAGGGCTACAAATGACGTAGTTTCCTAGGTGCACGTATGATTCTTAATGAAAATTTTTTCTCTTGACAAGTGATCATTTTTTGGCCCTTTTGCTTGTATTTACTAAAAAATGATTATTGAATTTTTTTTCAAATTATGAAGTGAATTCTCCCATGTGGCTCAAAATTTTGGAAATATTCACAGTTACACAATGCGCTAACTGTCTATTGCCTATGACAAAATACCTGAGATAAATCAACTTGTAGGGATCTGTTGGACTCTCGGTGTACTGCAGACAGGAATGGCAGTGAGAATGAGGAAAAGATAAACAAGGGACAATAGCTTGGTCAGGTGAAGCTTCTTTCTCTTGAGCCAAGGAAAAGAACCTGCCCAAGAACTGTAGAGCATTTATTTATACCCTGAAGGGTTGGTGTCGATTTCAATCTCTCTACCCTGCAATCAGTTAAAAAGCTTCAGTGGCTTGTTTACAGGAGCTCCCCTATTCTTGGGCTGGCTTTGGCTTGCCTTTTGTAATTACTTCCCAGCTTCAGCCACTCCCAACATCAACTCAAGGAGGAAAGATTTATTTTGGCCCAAGGTTTCAGACATATTAGTCCATGTTAGCAAGGGGGCCTGGGGTGCGGTGGAGCAGCGTGGTGAGAGCCCGTGGCAGGACAGCTGGTCGACCGACAGCAGCCAGGGAGCAAAGAGAGGGTGGAAGCTCTGGGCTCCCAGTACCCGGCTGGAGCCCAGGTGTACTTCCAACTACCTAACTTCTTGCCCCTCGACTCTGCCTCATGAAGGCTCCACCATCCCCCAGGCAGGCCACAGGCTTATGACAAAACCTTCAGCATACAGACCTTGACGTGTATGATCTGAACCATATGACACACAGGTAAAATAAAATTGTATTTCTCGAGTATCTATCATATGCTGCTCTCAGTACACACTGGTTCCAGCTAGCCTTCAAACTTAGTGGCTTCATTTCATTTGTAAGACATATTTTACAGCTAAGCTTTTATTTTCACAACCCCAAAAAGTATTATTATTCCCACACCAGCGAAGAGAGCTTCTGCTCCTTAGTTTGTAAGTGCCAGTACAGAGGGTATCAGGCTGATTCAAAGCCCACACCTATGGTGCCAAGCCCTGAAGGTGTGGCAAGTTTCAAAGAGCAGCTGACACTGATCCTGCCTGTGCCCAGATGCATCCATTAGATAAGAACAAGCTGGGTTGCCTTGGATAGCAGCATCACCCTGGACAGTTGTGTAGGTCTTGCACACTCACCTCAGAGGCGCCCCATGCGCACTACAGTCCACATGCACAGCTGCTCCAGGTGTGCAATGCCACGGGCTTGGGACTAGACATCTGCACTGAGCCCAGTGCCACACCTCGAGGGTGACCCTGCAGTTGCTGCAAGTTGTGGCATAACGTCGAGGACCGAGCTGCTGCAGGTGGGCAGCGGACCCACACTGGGCGTTTACTCAGTTCTCCCGGCAGCGCCCCCCTCCAACAGAGATCCCCAATCAGATCATTTCTCTCCTGTAGTCAAACCCTAGGCCCAGCCACATCCTTGGCGCTTGGCTCTGGTGCCCTGGCTGCTCAAGCTGCACACGGCAGCCAGAAGGAGGGTCTAGGTTTGCGGGAGCACATCACCCTGTTGCTCTGAAGGCTCACTGCAGGCTTGGGCACATGTCTATCGCAGGCCTGCCGTGCTTTAGAAATAAAGTTGAATTGGAACATAGCCACTCCCGTTTGTTTATGCTCAGTGCCCAGCTGCTTTCGCTCTATACACATTCGCAGATGGAGTTTTGTCAGAGAGGCTGTTTGGTCTGCACAATCTGAAGGATATTCGCTACCGTCTGTGACTGACTCTTGCTCCTGTGGCTTCCCATCTGCCTGAGCATCCGTTGCTGCAGCAGAAGCCATCCAAAACTCTCCTGGGTTACTTTTTCCTACCCCTGTCTCTTAATTTGAACTGCCCTGAGCACACGGGTGCTATGGACTGACTGTTTCTACTGCCCCAGAATTCAGTGCTGAAATTCTATCCCCAAGTGTGACATTATTAAGTATGATAGCTTTGGAAAAGATCGAGTGATAGAGCCCTCATGAATGGGCTAAGCGCCTTTGCCTGGTTGCTTAGCCATGAACCAGAAAGTAGGCCCTCGACAGCCATCACCTTTGTTACCCCGAGGGTGAGTCTCCTTGGGCTTCAGGCACCTTTAGATCTCTTGAGACCTCCACAAGTGTTTGGATCTGCTCCACCGTGGTCTCCAGGTCCCACGATGAGCTTGAGACATTTACCTCTAAGGTCAGAAACAGGGGCCTTCAGCCTTATACGTGGTGCAGCCAGGGCTGAATGCTGAACAGCTGCGCCCAGCCAAAACTTGCTGAGTAAATGAATACACGCCGGGGCAACCCTGCCTCCCCACAGCCGCAAGTTCTGCGCCCTGACCCCTGCTGTGCAGTCCTAGGTGGGGCCCCCTGCTCCTTTCAGCCTAACCCTAGGCACATGCACCTGGCCTTTTCTGCACCGTCCTGGGGCTGGAGTCCTGGGGCTGCTTCTGGAGATGCTGGACAGGGATAGGCAGGTGGGCATGCGTTCCATCAAAAGAGGAAAACGGCCCAGAAGATCACTCTGGAGTCTCACTCCAGAAGAAGTTTCTTTCTCCTTTAAAATATCTACTTAGTAAGGCATAAAGCAGAAGGAACCTAGGGATTCCACTGGAAATAAGATTCCTCTCTCAAATTATCGTATTTCACATTGAGCCTACCATTAGTCCCTGTCCCACCGCTCATTTTGTGTGAAGCTGCAGTGAGAAGATGTGAATTCTGCTGATTGAAAGGAGCCTGAGGTGGCCTGTCGCCACCAGTTCTGAGAAGACACAGCCAATTAAAACAGACCGTCAGACCTCTTCAGAGGTCCCGGCTTGGCCTTTCTTCTGCTCAGCACTCTCTTCCCACATCAGTTCACCACAGCACTGTCTGCTGCTCAGTCACTTTGCTCCCCAATGTGCAGTTTAGGTCAGTAACTGCATAATCCACAAAAATGTCCCGGGCTGCCTCTTTTTCCTCCCCCGGACTCACCTTCCCCAGCGTCTTCCGTATTCTGGGTGAGACTTGGCCCAGGAATGCAAGGTGGTTGCTGGGACCTAGGATGACAAAGGCGCTGGGAGTTGCTTCTGTGATTCAGGAATGAAATTCAGCCAAGCTCCCAGCCTAGGGCCTGTCCCATGTGATGTTAAACCCTGTGTCCTACCCTGCAAATCAACTGTGTGGCGCACAGGGAGCCCCTGGCTCTCTCTGTGCCCAGGTTTGTAAGGGCAGCCGGCCTATTCTCCTGCTCTGGTGCCAACTCTTCCCCACTTCCCTGTCCCCTGGAGGCTGGTACTCTGGAGGTACAGGTCCTGCCCTGGCCAGCAGCATGTGTGGCTGTGGCCACATGTTTTGGTAGACGTCTTTGTGAGAATGTCTAGATCCCAGGGAAACAGAGAGATACCCTTAGCCAAACCGGGAGTGGGAGCTGGCTCCTTCCCAAGCATTATGCTTGCCATAGAGACGGCACTATTTTCCCAAATGGAAAAGCAAATTCCATGCTGGGAAAGGTGAGAGGCAGAGCAGGCACTTGGAGCCAAGCCAAGGAAAGAGGACTCTGCAAAGGTGGCTCCATACCGCTCTTGCCTCAGGCAAGCCTGCTCTGCTCGAAACTTGTGACGTTCATCCAACGAGCTGCAGAAAGAACTCATCATGGGTTTTTCTGTGGGCAAAAACAGGAGGCATACGGATAGGACGAGCCATCTTTTTTCTTTTTTTTTTTTTTTTTTTTTTTTTTTTTTTTTTTTTTTTTTTTCTGACAGTCTGGCCAGAACTGCAGCACTGGTCACACTGAGCGACAAGGGCATAGGCCTGGAAGGGACTTTTAACATCACCCAACCTAACCAGTCTGCAATGAGAAGACCAAGACCCAGGCAAGGAAGAACCTGCCACATTCATGCAGCAAATTCCTGAGATAGTGGGTGGACCATGATCTTCTGATCTTCTTTTGGTTTGTGTCTTCCCTGCTTGGAAGACCCCTCAACCCCAGGTTTCTGTGCAGCATCAGCTTCATTCCAGGACTGCACTGAACACTAGGGAGGGGGCAGTGAGTGAGCCACAGAATCGGACCTCCAAAATAACCTAGGGGAACTGCTTTTGTGGAGGAGGACATCCAGGACGATGGGATAAACTCAGGCTGAAAGCTTGCCTAATTCCTGGAATACCTGTAAGGGCACCACTGCAGTGAATCATGAGTGACTTCCACTTGATGCTGAGACTTGGGAAGACAAGAGCAGAGAAGATAAACTTGTTAACTTATGTATCTGCAATACACAAGACAGTGAGTAATACCTAGATAGTGCTTAGTAGAATTTTGAATGAGTAAGTGCTTGCTTGTACCTCAGTTATTTTATCTATAACTAGTATTTTATTTCCTGGCTTTAGTGAGTTAACATATTAGAATAAACTCAATAATCCAGGCATGGGACAGACATTTATAATACCAGAACTTGGGAAGCTGAGGCAGGAGGATCACTGCAAGTTCTAGGCCAGTGTAGACAACAAAGGGAGACCTTGTCTAAGCAAAACAGAACAAAGCAAAACAAAATAGAACACAAGCCTAATTCCAAATTTTATATCTATAAATTTGTAACTAAAAATTATGTGCATTATTATGGTTGCTATCTGCATGTCCCACCCAAAGCTTCACACATTCGTGGGGGCTGAGGTTTTAGGGCGTGACTGGATCCAATGATACTGGATTGGTGCATCGATTGCTTCTAGGTGTGGCCAAGTGGATTTGCTTAAGACAGAAGCCCCACCCCGGGTGTGAGCGGCACCAACCAAAAGGCTTGCAGCCTGGGTAGCATAAAAAGGGGAAACAGGAGGAAGGCTGCTGCTTCCTGCTTGCCACACCCCGGACTGTTTCTCCTCTGTGCTGCCCCGTGGCCCCGCCTTGGAGAAGTTGACCACGGACTGAAATTGCTACGAACTGAGCCAGATAACCCTTTCCTCTTTTAACCTGTGGGTGTTATATTTGGTGTCTGCAATGAGAAAGTAAGACATATGCCTGCGTATGTACACCAAAATGAATGTACACACCCTTGAATCCATGCATGCACCAAGTTTTAATGGCGTTGGCAGGAACGAGTCAGTGAAGGCTCTCAGGGTCAAAATCCCAAAGAAAAAGAAAATAGGAAGGGGAGACCAACCTCTGGAGCCCATTTTCGTGCCTCCATGTATTTTCTGACTTTTAGGTAGAAGCTAAGAAGTCAAGAAGCTGAGCATAGTTAAGGAGACAAGAATCAGAGCACAGCTTTCTGTAGTCACACATGCTTGGGGTTTGGGGACTGATACAGACACGGGAAGGGCAATGGCCAGCGGTAGAGGTGGACTGCAGAAGGCTAGCTGCCACAGAGGCTAAAGCGCAGCTTGGAATCAGCTTAATTCCAGAATCCATTAGCCTGATTTCCCTCTGTCCTAACTGCTTTCAGAAACAGAAGTAAATCCTCTCTGGGGGAAGGTAATGATCTCTGGAGCCTTGAAGCTACCTCGACCATTTTTCCTACAGTTGATGGCATGCAGTCCAAACAACCAAAATACTGGGAATCAAGTGTGAAGGATCAAATGCTAGAAGTCTTCCTCATGGCTACATGAGGGTTTGGAAGAACATCTAGACACAAACCATAACTGTTCTATGAGGAGAAATTTCAGTTATTCATTTAGCAGATGCCTGCTGAGGCAGGGAGGCACCATGCTAGCTTCTGTGGATATAAACAAGGCCTTGACTTCAAGGTCTTCACAGCTGAATAAAGGCAGAAAATTGTCTACATAGAAGAATCCTGCAAGGTTGCTACAAAGAGCAGAGGGAAAAGAATCTCAGTATGTGGGCCAGTGGATTGATGCAGAGCTAAATAGTAGGGCAAGCACTGTGACCAACAAGATGGCTACCTGGAATTTCAGCCTCCTCAATGCCTTTGGGCTCTGGCTGGGATCGGCTCTCATTGTCTTGGGAGCTATGGGAGTGAACAGTGCTCAGTTCACTGAGCTTTCCACATTAGCATGCAGTGTATGGGTTCCTGAGATCTGGAGGCCTCTTCTCTCCTGGCCCACATGATTGTCTCAGTAGCCTACATTCTCCCTGATCTTGGCTTCTTCACCTGATAATGGAAACAGGGGGAGCTGTGCCCCACTGTGCTCCAAGGGAATAATGGGACAGCTCAGCACAGCATGGTGGCCCCACTGGCCTAGGTAAGAGCAAGTTACCCGAGAATGGCATCTGTAAGCAGTGGTCTATTTTGAGTAGATGCCTGCCGTACTGTATGTATGAAGGCCTGATGTCATCTCCCTGCAGGGCCAATGCTAAGCCTTTTTAGGTGCTGAGCAGTCAAGCTGAGTTGGTAGAGGCTGTTCTAGGATGGCAGGTAGGATCACCTCTAAGGGGTGGGTGGCAAGGGAGAGTCACCCTGTCTGTTTGTCTACTTATATGATAGCAATAAGCCATGGAGGAATGTGAGAAATGTTATGGGAGGTCACACATATGACCCAATGGTCTGTTTCTGTCCCTGGCCTCTGTGTCTCTGTCTCTGTTTCTCTGTCTCCTTTTGTCTTTCTGTGTCTGTCTGTCTGTCTGTCTCTCTTTCTCTCTCTCTGTCTCTCTATCTCTGTCTGTCTCTGTCTCTGTCTCTCTGCCTCTGTATCTCTCTCTCTGTCTCCCTCTCTATCTCTCTGTTTGTCTCTGTCTGTCTCTATCTACCTATCTATCTGTCTGTCTGTCTGTCTATCTATCTATCTCTCTGGCATTTGTTCCTAGGAACACACTAGCTATAAAGTCATCTCTCCACTTTGCAGTGCTTTCCCACACAGCCTAGTTTTCCTTCACAAGCTATTAATGAAGAAGAGAAATAAAAGGCGGGCGAGAATACCTGGTGTTGTGCCCCAGCCCCACCGCATGCCAGCTGTGTGGCATAGACCTTAACCTCTCTCCCTTTCAACCCTAGCCTGTACACCTGTACACTGAGGATGAGAGCGTTGACAAGCTCATAGGGTTCTTTTGAGAGGCCGAAGAATGGACTGTGTGAGAAAGTGTTGGAAGTGTCGTTGTAGCTGGGACGCTGAATGTTTCCCAAAGGTCCATGGGTTACAGCATGGTCGCCGTGGCCATGCTTTAGGAAGTGGTGGACCATTCAGGAGGTGGCAGATGGGGTCTAGGGGGTCGTCCTTAGGTTACTGGGGACCTGCCCTTGAAGGGGATTCTGAGACTGCGGCCGCTTCCTCTGTCTTTGTTTTGCTTCCTGCCTATGATATTGCCTCCTCTCATGGTAGCTTGTACCACTACGGAATCTCCACTATTGCCATCCCGCTCTTCCACCAGGGAAGGAATCTGTCTGATCAATGACCTCTTCTTCCAAACTGTAAGCCAAATGAAAACTTTCTTTTCATAAGTTACCGATCTTTGGTACCAATCCCATATGCCAGAATGGAAATTGGTGGTTACTAAATGCACTTTGGTACAGCGGACAGTTTTTCTGTGGGGGAGGTTGGACAACTTTCTCCTTGATGGAAGCAATGCTAGGGCAAATTCCTCACCTTGCTGTGGGTCTGTGGATTGGGTAGAACTGCTGTGTAGTCAGCCTCTCATCGTTGGCACCAAATATCTGACATACACAACTTAAAGGAGGAAAAGTTTAATTTCCATCATGGTTTCAGAAAGTTCAGTGTGCAGTCAGAAGGCAGAAGCATCTGGCTGGAGAGGCTGGTGGGAGAAAGTCACTCTTCTCATGGTGGCTGAAGCAGAGCAGGGCAGCAGCACCAGAAGGAAGGAGGCAGAGACCAGACATAGAGGTCCAGGTCATACCTCAGTGACCCAAAGAGACACACCCAAAGGCGCATGTGTCTGGGGCAACTGGATGTCTAACTTCTGACGAAGCTCTTGTCAATAAAGGTGGCCATCCAGCTTAACTGGCACCACTGCTGCAAATATTATTTCTATGCATGGGCATTTCTGGCCTTGAAGCTCCTCATTCCAAGTACACTATTCTCTCCAAAGTGAGTAGGCTATCTGCCTGTCTAATGTTCATTTATTTCTCAAGATAAACTCAAGTATTTCCCACAGAGATCTCCACTATAGAGCTTGACCCCTCCACCTTCCACTGTGGATGCTATATTAATCCCTCTGATGGATAGCATCTATTTTATTCTTTTCTTAAGATAGAGTTTTGTTATGCAGTCAAGGCTGTCTTTAAACTTACCATGTAGCTCAGTTTAGTCTTTAGCTGGCAGTGTTCCTCTGGCCTTAGCCCCCAAGTTCTGGGAGTATTGATGTGCACCACCGTGCCTGGAAGAAGTAACACTCTTGAGGTCATGTGGCTCTACATGCTCACAGTCTGTCCCAGAGAAGGTGCTCCATATGTACTTGTCTAGTGAGTGAGGCTTAAAATGTGTGATAGCGTGCTTCTTCTGTGCCTGTTTCTCAGGTAGGTGCCATCAGCACTGCTCAGTGTGGTAGAAGCAATTCTACCAGAAGATGGAAATGAAGCAGCGACTTGGTGAATTTGAAGAGTCTATTGAGCTTTATTCAATACATAGTTATTAGTTGCTGCCATGAATGACAAATGTAAGTCTGATATGAGGCACTGGAAATATAGATGTGAGCTAAATGTAATACCTGATCTCCAGAACTTATAATACACCCCCCACCTTCTGTGGGTATTAGTATACAGAGAGTGGAGGCCAGTCTTGGATATCTGGCAGGCCACCATCAGTATGGTCACTCTTTAATGTTGAGCTAGTCAACCTCTTTGTCAGCTGGGCATTAATACTATTGAATGAGTCAACTCTGCGTTCTGAAGTGCCAATGAAAGCCTCGGCTACAGATGAGAAAGAGGTCACTTACACAGAAGATGGGAGGGAGAAGCAAGGGTCTTAGAAGAAGGAGAAAAATGAGGGGCAAGACAGGGCTTAGCACATAAATCCCTTTGATGTAGACAGTGCTCTTTCCTGAAGCCCCTGGCTGGCTCCCCCCCTCCATGTCTAGATGCACCCCTTGAAGGCTTCGCTCTCCTTCTTTCGGACCACTACCCCTTGCTTCTTTTATTATCGTGGCACTCACCGAATTTCCTGTAACCATTTATGTGTGCACCTACCCTGGGCTAGGACCTTCGCAAGGGACAGGCAAACCATGCTTCATTCTTTTTGTCTTCTGCCCAGATGTTCATTTATTGAAACAATCATCAATTATCTCCATTTATACAAAAGAAGACATAGGATAAGAGGTATTCTACCCTGTCTAATGCCACAAGCAAGGCCAGGATACCACACAGCTCTTCTGACTCCAGCCAAGTGCTTGTTCCTAAGGCCCAACCACACATAGCAGGATGAACCTAAGGATCATGATTACAAAACCACTATTCTAGACTAATTTTCCTATTCGGAGAGGTGGAAACTGAGGTCTGACAGAGGACATAGGCCTGTGACCTGAAAATTTAAAAATAATGGCAAAGTTGAAGCTTGAGTTAAATTTTCTTTACTCTTCGGAACAGTAAACCTGGAAGTCATTTCCAATATCTTCCTTCTCACGAGTCATTTCCTACATGATTACAGTCCAGGGGATTCTGCCTACTTCATGCTTGTCTATCTCCACCATCACTGAGTTGGCTGAGGGCCCCTGAAGTCCTCTAACCACTCATATTCTTTACCTATAGCCATAGCCAGAGGTGTCTTTTGCAAACCTAGTCAGGACCTTCTCTTATGAAAACTTTCTGGTGGTTCCCAGTGGTCCACAAGAAAACTGAGAAGGTAAACTGGATGTCCATTTTGCATGATTCCTCTTCCCCTACTTCTTCCTCACTGTCCACTGCCTACGTACAAGGAGGTTTGACCAGGCTGCCTCTCCCTTGTCCAACCCTGTCCCTTCTAACCTTTTATTCTGCTCTGGAATCTCCAGTTTTATTCCTAATGCCTGGGATTGGATCTTTCTTTTATTAGCTCTGTGTGTGTGTGTGTGTGTGTGTGTGTGTGCGTGTGTGTGTGTTTCAGAGTTGATGGACTGGTTGCATCTCTACGTGGGTTTGGTTATTATTTCAGACTATTATGATACCTCTGGAAGCTCTGTGAATTGGTCTCATGGCACGCCTATCCCCAACCTCAACTACCTCCTACTCTGTGGGGTGCTTCAGCCCTGGGTTAACAGCTGGATCTGACCACCTCATCCCCCACTTGTCTGGAGGAGCTATCTGAAGGAAAGAATGGATTAACATGCCTTCTTTACCCACTACCTGGCACCCAGGCGTCGCCCCACACTGTGGTTCTGAGACATGCTTTCCTGAAGTTCTCATCACTCTCCATCTGTCCTCTTTGAAATCATCCATTCTCCAAAATAAGCTCACCTTTCTTTCTCTACCCCCTAGTCAAAATTTCCCTCTTATCAGTGTGGCAGATAGGGCAAAAAGATGAAGGTTTGAGATTCAGAAGGCATGGAAGTTGGTGCTGGTGGGGCCCCAGGAGTGAGAGGTTTGCCTTCCTGGAAGTATTGTGAAGCCTAGCAAGACCATAATTGTGAGAAAGAACCCTTTGTGGAAAGCTCATGCTCAGAAACTACTTTAGAGGCACATTTCTAAGCAAGTCTTTTCTATACCCCTAGGCCTAGATCTCCTTGACTTCTCTAACTGAAAATCAGCAGTCAACCAACTTTTTCACTTCTGCTTTTTCCAGTGCCTAGGCCCAAGCCAGGATTTGGAATGCAACCCTCCTGGGAAGAACTAGTGATAGAGCAAGCCCCAGCTATAAGACTGTCCTAGACTTAGAACAGGCACTTCATCTTGCCTCATCTTATTTGTCATTTACAGCATCTGTAGGGGTCAAGCAAGGCAAGTGTTAATGTCCACCATTCTGTAGCCTAGGAAAACACATACAAAAATGTGGAGATTTGTTGGAATGATTGGCTTAATTCAAGGCAATGAGAACTGAGTTTGTCAGAGACACAGATGTCATAAGGAACTTTGAGGACCCTGGGTGGATAACTGGGGGACAGGACCTTGCATCTTTCAAAAGGACATTTAAGCTCTATATAAATAAGCATGCACAGGGAGGGGAGGGAGCAGCCAGGACCTGTGAAGGAGAAAGAGCCTCAGTTTGCCTGCTTGCACTAGACTCTATTCACATTCAATGTGAAAAGCTTGTAGAGGGAATAAAAGCAGAAAGGTGGCTATTTCAGCCCTCTGGAAGCCATTTTGGAGAGCAGCCTGTCAGCCTGGTGTCTGGAGGATGACTGACATTTTTCTGTTAGGCTAATTGAGTGGGCCTAAACCTGTTCCTACAACAGTGAGTGAAGCTCTTTGGCCCTCTTTCATGCAAAACAGATGGGGTAGGCATATGTAGACAGATTCAGGCAGGTCGCAGGCTGTCTTAAAAGTCAGCCCAATCCCCCAAAGTGGGGAGGCTTCAGAACCTCTCCATTGTCAAGCAGCTCCACCAGCAGAGGCCCCATTACCTCTCAGACCTTGAGCTATGATTATGCCAATGATTATTATCATATTTGTAAATTCATTGCCTGGTTTGAACCAGGAGAGAGAGGAAACAAATCCAGTCAGAGCCTAGAGATAATTTGTAGAAAATAATCCACAGTGGTGAGGGAGATATGCTAATTACAATGCCCCTGATTTATATTTCAGGATTAGGAGGTGAAAAGAGCATCTTTACTTCCAGGGAGACTTGCAAACAGTATCTCTAGAGAGAGATTCAATAGAGGCTGCACTGTAATCAGTTCTCCGCCCTCTTCCAGCAGCAGATGGTGAGAAGCCAAGTCAGAGCTCCAGCCCTGGCAGGTTCACTATCCCGGGAAGAATGCCTGCATTCTCATCTGACCTCACTGTTTCTGGCTTGGCTGCTGACAGAAACATGAAGTGTCTGGGAAGAGGGCTTGTTGCTCAGCCTCTCATAATGGAGCTCAAAAAAGGGAAGAGGCTGAGAAATGGCTCACACCTGAGGTTCTCCCCCCACACACACACTCCCATCAGGCCCCCTAGCCACTAAACAGGGTTTGTGCAAACAGCACATAAATTACCCACAGGGGGCGGGGCTAGAAATATCACTTGATTCTGTGGCTTGTGGCAGTACTTTCTGAGTGGTATTGAGAACCAATTCAAAGCACCCTTAAATTTAAATCCAAGCACAGCTTCCTAGAATAGCTTAACAAGATGCTAAGATCTAGAATAAAAGGAACATGGCCTCAAATTGTAACTCGTCTACCAGAACTTATGGGATGCAATGAAAGCAGTTCCTAGAGGGAAATTTATAGCTGTGAGCTCACACATTAAGAAAACAGAATGGGAACAAATACTCTAGTGCTGCACCTAAATTGTCTAGAAAAGGAAGAGCAAACAAAACCCAATGCCCCAAAATAGGAGGAAATTATAAAGATTAGAGCAGAAATTAATTCAATCGAGATGAAGAAAATAATACAAAGAATTAATGAATCAAAAATCTGGTTCTTAGCCGGACGTGGTGGCTCATGCATGTAATCCCAACACTCGGGGGAGGCTGAGGCAGGAGGATTGGTGCAAGTTCGAGACCAGCCTGGGCTACCAAAGTGAGCTCAAGGCCAGCCTGAACTGCATAGCGAGACCTTGTCTCAAAAAGACAAAAAAAAAAAAAAAAAAAAAAAAAAATCTGGTTCTTTGAAAGATTAAATAAAAATTAGTAAGCCCCTAGCTAACCTCATCAAAAAGAGGAAAGAACCCAAATTCAAGCAATAAGGAATGAAAAGGGTGAAATTACTATAGCTCTAGCAGAGATTCAGAGGATCTTATATAGCTACTTTGAGAATCTTTACTCTTGCAGAACTGAAGACACAGATGAAATAGAAAGATTCCTACAAAGGTACAATTTAACAAAACTGAATCAAGAATATATAAGAACTCTCAATAACAGCCTATGAAATTCAAAATATAGTATAAAGCCTACTGACAAAGAAAAGTCCAGGTCCTGATGGATTCACCACCGAATTCTACAAGAAATTTTTCAGAAGATGTAATCCCAATATTTCTCAAACTCTTCAATGAAATTGAAAAGAAAGAAATACTCCCAAAATCATTCCTGGTGGAAAGTATTATACTGATACCAAAACCAGAGAAAGATGCAAATAAAAAAGAGAACTACAGGCCAATTTCTGTCATGAACATAGATGCAAACATCCTCAATAAGTTCCTCGCCCCTAGAATACAAATCATCAAGAAGATTATACACAATGACCAAGTAGGATTCATCCCAGGGATGCAAGGATGGTTCAATATATGCAGATCTATAAATACAGTACACTATATCAATAGAGCCAAGCCAAAAATCACATGATCATCTCAATTGATGCAGAAAAGGCCTTTGACAAAGTGCAACACTCATTCATGTTCAAAGTCCTACAAATCATTGGAATAGAAGGCCTCTACCTCAACCTGATAAAAGCCATCTACAACAATCCAACAGCTAACATAATTCTAAATGGGGAAAAACGGAAGCCTTTTACTCTCAAATCTGGTACAAGACAAGGATGTCCCCTCTCACCACTCCTATTCAGTATAGTTCTGGAATCATTGACTAGAGCCATTAGACAAGAGAGACACATAAAAGGAATGAGAATAGGTAAAAAAAAGAAATTAACTATCACTATTTGCAGATGACATGATAGTCTACTCTGAAGACCCAAAAAATTCCACTAAGAAGCTACTAGAATTAATACACAAATTCAGTAGCATGGCAGGCTACAAAGTCAACACACACAAGTCAATAGCCTTCCTCTACACAGATAACAAACACACTGAGAGAGAAATTAGAGAAATAATACCTTTTACAATAGCACCATGGAAAATGAAGTATATAGGAATTAATCAAACTAAAGAAGTAAAATATCTACTCAGTGAAAACTACAGTACTCTCAAAAAGGAGATCCTAAAGGATTTCTGGAAATGTAAAGATATTTCCTGGTCCTGGATAGGAAGAACCAACATTGTGAAGATGGCGGTGCTCCCTAAATTGTTATACAGATTTAATGCAATCCATATCACAATACCATCAACATACCTCACAGACCTGGAGAAATCATTCCTAAAATTTATCTGGAACCAGAAAAGACCTAGAATTGCAAAGACAATCCTGGGCAACAAAGGTAAGGCAGGAGGCATTACAGCTCCTGACCTAAAGTTGTACTATGAAGCTACCATGATAAAAACAGCATGGTATTGACAGAAAGAAAGAAAGGAAGGAAGGAAGGAAGGAAGACAGACCTGAGGCTCAATTGAATAGATTAGAAGATGCAGAAGCAAATATAAACACACTCAACCACTTTATCATCAACAAAGGAGCCTAACATATTTATTGGAAAAAAGATAGCCTGTTTAACAAATGGTGCTAGAAAAACTGGCTCTCTACATATCGAAAACTGAAACTTGATACAGGTCTATCACCATGCACTAGACTAAAGTCAAAATGGATTGAAGATCTAAACATTGAAACAGAAACACTAAATATCCTGAAAGAGAAAGTAGGAGGAAATCTTGACACAGGAGTAGGCAAACAGCTCATGGACAAAAGTCAAAATGTATGTTTAACACTTGAAAGAATAAACAACTGGGACCTCCTTTTGCTGAGGAGTTTTTGCACATCAAAAGATATTACCAACAGAGTGAAAAGACATCCCACAAGTTTCAAAATAAGTATTCAGACAAAGGTCTTCTATCTAGAATTTATAAAGAACTAAAAAACATTAGGGTTCCAAAATTCAAAGATCCAATCCATAAACGAGCATCTGAGATGAACATACACCTCTCATAGGAAGAAATACTAAAGCTTATAAGTACATGAAAAAATGCTCCACATCACTAGCCACCTGTGAAATGCAAATTAAAACAACACTGAGATACTATCTCACTTCAGAAAGAATGGCTATTATAAAGAAATCACCAACAACAAATGCTGGAGAGGCTGTGGGGAAAAAGGGCCACTTGTCCGCTGCTGGTGGGACTGCAGACTGGTACAACCATTATGGAAATCAGTGTGGAGACTCCTTAAAAAACTAAGACCGGAAGTCCCATTCAATCCAGCTATCTCCCTACTGGGAATTTTCCCAGAAAAACTGAAAACATATCATAGTATGCACCTATGTTTATAGCAGCACAATTTGTGATAGCCAAATCTTGGAAACAACCAAAATGCTCATCATATGAAGAATGGCTGAAAAAGATGTGGTATTTTTACATGATGGGATATTACTCAGCTATAAAGAATGATAAACTAGAAGACTTCATATATAAGTGGATATATCTTGAAGATATAAGTGAAATAAACCAGACCTACATGTGTAAATATCATATAGTCTCCCTAGTGTAAGAACACAGAAGAAGAAATAAAAAAGGAAGGGCATAACATAGCTGGATGGAAATCAAGAACTTAAGGATTAAACAATGAAGAGACATCAAGCAGAATAGTTAGGGAACAGGCAGGGCCAAACCATGCACTTCTATACACAGGGTGAATTAGACAATGGTCCTAAGAACCTCCAATAGGTTTTTGACACTGAGAATAGCAATGCATAATAATAAAAAAAGACCAAAACAAAAACAAACAAAAAATTCTAACTCAACTATTTGCAATTTGTGGGATCTAAACCTGCTTTTTCACTTTTTAAAAAAATCACTGAATTGGAAAAAATAAATAAATAACCACTAGTACCTCACTGAATTATTGTGTGGGGTGAGATGAGGAACAGGCCAGGCCTGAAAAAGTATGGCATGTAGTACATTCTTGTGGTTCTCAGTTGCTTAACCTAAGAGGCTTTCACTCTTGAAGGCACATGGGCAAGGCACCAAACCATAATTATAGTATTTGTCCAATTGCCCAAGCTAGAAACTTAGGTGTCATCCTTGAATCCTCCCTCTCATTCACCAAGACCAGCCAAATGTAGCTCCCAAGTATCTTTTATATTTCTCCTTTTTAAAACCCTGTTTACCCATTTCAGGCTTTATCATATGCTGCCTATTTTGTAATATTAGCCTACAAATTAGTTTATTTACCAGAGACATGCACACCTGATAACTAGAACTCATGATATGCAATAATTGGTGATTAAAAAGGAATGAAATCCTGTGGTCCTGGTAGCTGTGTCCCAGGGGAGTGTGCCATTTCAAACAGCTGTCACAAGTGCTTATCATGGCTGGAGAATGGCGCGACAGGTCCTTCCTTTGCAGTCTGGCTCCTGTCTTCCTCCACCTCAGTTTTGCCCATGAGATGCTTTACACAGTGACCCAGAAAGAATCACGTGACAATGACTAGACAAGCCAACCTCTTTCTTTCTGCCTGCTTTTATTTCTGCCTCTGATCTCTCTCACCTTCACATGGACAAATCTACTAGCTCTTTGAGCTCAGCAGAAGTGTCTTTTTTGGGGGGAAATTCACCCTGGCTTCACTTACACTCTATGCCAAGGTTAGATTAGATGCCTTTCTATAAGCAACTAGCACATCCTTTTATTTTCATTTTTATTTTGTGAGTTTAGGACAAGTTCTACAGAGATACAGGCTCTACAAGGTCTCACTACACAGATTGGAGGCACAGTGATTGTCGTATTTTCAGCCTCCCAAGCACTAGGATTACAGGTATGTGCCACCATACCCAGTCTCAATCGCCGTCTCAGCATACCCTGGGGGCAGGGCCAACAGAGCACCCCAGGATCAAATACTGTCCTCTGAGCTCTGCCAAAGCAGGTGCTTTAGTTCACTGAGCTATCTGGCCAGCACCAGGACATTCTTCTAAACCTTTCAGAGCATTTGACACACTTAGCTGCCACCAGCCCCTTACTTATCAGGCTCCCTCTGTTGATGGCCAATCCCTCCAGGAGAAGAACTAAATCTCTACAGCTTTTTATATGCCTCCACCCTCAGGGTTCCCTGAATATAGACAGGTGCTTCCAACAAGGCTCAAGTTGACAGGAGAAGAACGCATCCGCTCTTCTAAAATTGCTTCAAATGGTACCATGTGGAGGTCTCTACAGCTCTGCCGGATTTTGGGACCACAGGTCAGATGGCAACAGTGACCAACTGTGAGGTCACTGGTTATATTATTTCTCCAAGAAATCCCAATGGGAGATCAGGCTGATTACAGGCCACAGTTCAGTCTTTGTACTGCTCCATCTCTCTCTAATCCACCTTTGTTTCTATGGTATAGCTCTCAAAGTGGCGACGGAGACCTAGTTGTTGCTCAGTTTTCCTCCTGCTCAGCAAGACTGATCTGGCTGAAGAGCTGGCTGAAGAGCTGGCTAAATTCTCAGCCTCTTCTTGGTTTTCTGGTTGAGTTATCCAGGCTACACAGACAGATGCTTAGAAAAGTATCTCATAATTGCATGCTTATGTCTCTGTGTCTTTTTTTTGTTTGTTTGTTTCTTGGTCCTTGTTCCTAACTCCCATGGCAGTCTTGAACTTCATTTATCCCCAAACCTCTAGTGGCTTAGTCTGTTGTCATCAATTGGCTATGAGCTGGTAAACCTCTTAATACTACTGGGGATTAAGCCTTTGACACATTGAGCTGGCCAAATAGCTCAGCAGACTAAAGTGCCTGCAAATAGGCACAGGGGCCAGGGGTTCAATCCCCATGCCAGCTTACTCCCAGGGCACGCTGAGATGGCAATTGAGACTGTGCATGGTGGCGCACACCTGTAACCTCAGTGCTTGGGAGGCTGTAAACGGGTGGATCATTATGGTCTGATCTATTAGTGAGACCCTGAACGCACTGTAGACCCTTCCTTAAAATACAAAAACAAAACACCTTCAGCACATGAGTGCTGGCTGGCTCGGGCAGCAGGAGTGTTCTCCTCCAAGCCCTTACATTATATTCCTAGGGCTGGTGTAACATTGGTGTAAACTGGGTGGCTTACAAGATAGACATTGACTGCCTCATAGTTCTGGAGGCTGGAACTCCACCTCCCGAGAGTTGGCAGGGCTGACTCCCAGGCCTGTGTTGAACAGGAACCCGGTGCGGGCCTCCCTCCCGCCTGCTGCAGCTCACTGATGATCTCGGCCGCCCTGGGCATGTAGCTGCATCGCCCTGGTGTCTGCTTTCATCCTCACGTGGTGTCCTCCCTCCGGTGTGGTTGCCGCCAAGCACCGCCTGTGTATTGGCACATTAGTCACGTATGATTAGGACCTCCCTAGTGAAGGCATCTTACCTTGATTCAGTAAGGAACCTACTGCCAAGAAGGCGACAGTCTGACATAAGAGGGTGATGACTCCAGTATCTTTTCTGAGAAACAACAACTACCCCAGCCTTTCTCTCACTCCTCACCCCCAAGAACTTACAGAAACCAGACTTTAACAAAATTCCAGGGTGAGGCTGTGTGCTGGGGTCAGGCAAAGAACCCAGGAGCAGGAATGTAAAGGGCAAAAGGGCACAGACTCGGAGAGTATGATGAAGCTTCCCATGTTCCCTGGCCACTGACCTCGGGAATAGTACAGAAGCTATTTCAGAAAATATATTTATTCATTTCTATTACTACATGTTTACAGTACATAATGTTTACATTCTTCATGCAGATTCAGTACATGTACATGACACAATTTTTTTTTTTTTTTGGCTGGCACACCTTGCCCTGGGGGTGGGGCTGGTGGGGAATGTGGTTCCAGGGATGGAACTGTGGTCCCTGTGCTTACCTAAGCAGGCACTTTAATCCACTGAACTATCTTGCCAGCCCCTCATGACACATCTTGACTCCTTTCTTCACGCCACCCTCTCCCTTTCTGTCCCCTCCCTCCACCTTTTCATGTCTTTCCCCTCTGAGAAAGATGTGTCTCCTACTTCTTATCTATCTTTTATTTTGCTTTTTGTGTACCCTTTGGGTTTCTCATATAAGAGAAATCATGGGATGTTTAAGTTTGTGTGTCTAACTTACTTCACTTAACATTATGGTCTCAGGGCTGGCCAGATAGCTCAGCGGTTTAAAGCTCCTGCTTAGGCAGATGCAGGGACTGGTGTTGGATCCCTGGTGTGCTGTGCCAGCCCTGCACCTGGGGCACGCTGAAGGGTATGTGAGACTGGGCATGGTGGTGCACGCCTGTAATCCCAGTGCTTGGGAGGCTGAACACGGGAGCATTGCTGCAAGTCTCATCTGTGTAGTAAGACCCTGCGGATCCTGTACTACATACATTAAATACTGAGAACCCCAAAACATTGTGGTCTCAGGGTTCATTTTCCTAAAATGACTCAAACTTATCTTCCTTTATGGCAGAGTAATATTCTGCTGTGTCTAAATACTGTTTTCTTTACCTTTTCACTTGTTGATGGACATCTGGGCTGCTTCCAAGATTTAGAAAATTTCATGGAAAGTGTATCTCATTATTTTATTATAATCTTACTGCAAACAGCACAGTCTGTAGTAAGCCAGTTCCAAGATTCCCTCTTAGTTAAAGATGTTGCGTACAAAAAGAATGTTTAGGTTATTATTAGACTAAGATGATACAAGAAAGGGTTATTTCATTGAACAGTTGATTAAACACTGAAATAACTGACCATCTGCAGGCAAATGCTTAGATAATTAGATTCATGGGACAAATCTTAATCTCATTAAAGTTAACGAGAATAGTATTTTTTTTTTTTTTTTTTTTTTGTCTTTTTTGAGACAGGGTCTCATTATGCAGTTCAGGCTGGCCTTGAGCTCACTTTTGTAGCTCAGGCTGGTCTCGAACTCTCACCGATCCTCCTGCCTCAGCCTCCCGAGTGCTGGGATTACAAGCATGCGCCACCACGCCCGGCTCGAGAATAGTATTAATGAAATGCTTTTACAGTGGTTCCCAACCTTTGGGTCGAGACCCTGGAGGGGGTCGAATGACCAAAACACAGGGGTTGCCTAAAGCCATTCCGAATCATAACTGTAGCAAAATTACAGTTTTGAAGTATCCACAAAAATAATTTTTTGGTTTGGGGTCACCGCAACATGAGGAACTGTACTGCGGGGTCATGGCATTAGAAAGGTTGAGAACCAGTGCTTTAACAGGAATGCTCAGCTCTTCATCAAAGCAGATTTTGAATCTGGGTAAAAAGTTCTGTCCTAATAAGCATGTGCCATATACATGAACTGAATAACTCAACAGATGTGAACTCTATATGCTATAATAGAAACTAAGACAAATAATATCAACGAATATGAGAAAGGGGTAAGGGAAGTGGAGAGGAGAGCTCCCCGGAGGCTGGAACTCCACCTCCAGAGTTGGCAGGGCTGATTCCCAGGGCTGTGTCGAAGAGGAACCTGCGGCAGGCCTCTCTCCTGCCCACTTGCTCGTGGTTCACTGCTGAGCTTGGTGGTCTTGGGCTTCAGCTGCACCATGCTGACACTTGCTTTCATCCTCCCATTCTGTCCTCCCTCTAGATGTGTTGGCTTCCAAGTATCACCTTAAAGAGGGAGGAGACTTACAAGAGAAAGATAATACATACAGGTATATGTGAGCCCTTCCCCAGATGACTGTAAACTTCATGAATTGCATGTACTAATAAAATTAAAAGATTTTTTTTTTTAAAGTTCTGTGCTAGTCTAGACTTAAGAGTTTTTGCTTTCACATGGGTTCTAGTCTATTTCCAGCCTATTCTTCAGGCTGCCTCTGAAGGGTCTCCATGCTGAGGGTCCCCATTCCCTGGATGCTGCTTTTCAGGGGCAGCTCCTGCCCAGCCTGGCCTCCCACTCTCGCGGATGTGGTCATAGGTCACAGCTCCGTCTGTAGGCTCCGAGGAGGCCGTCTCTCTCACACCCCTGCCACCCTCTTTGCTTTGGCTCACTGGTTTTCCACACAGCGACCTCCCTCCTCCCCTTCATACCTGAGATGCCCTTCTCTGCTTCGGGCCACAGGCCTTGCCTGTGCCTCTCCCTGGGGTGTTCTGCGGTGCTGGCTTCCTGCTGTGCCTGAGACTCTGCTCCCGGCACCTACTCCTGAGAATCTCCATCACCGGCTCCTGTTTATTTCCTTCCCAGCACTTAGCACTGCCCACATTTATCTTGTCATTTATTCGAGACTTTTTCTCCACCTGTTTTTCCTGCCAGATTGTTGAGAGACTTGTCTGTACTTTTCACTATATATTATTCAAGTATCTGGTAGTACAGTAGATAGTTGATAATTGTTAGTGAATGTTGAATTCAAAGGTGAGGAAACTGTCTCATAGTGGTTAACTAATTTGTAGAGAATCACATAGCTTTAAATCAGTGGTTCTCAACCTTTCTAATGCCGTGACCCCACAATACAGTTCTTCAAGTTGTGGTGACCCCAAACCAAAAAATAATTTTGGTGGCTAGTTCAAAACTGTAATTTTGCTACAGCTATGATCTGGAATGTAATAACAACATTTTCCAATGGCTTTAGGTGACCCCCGCCGGGGTTGCATCCCACAGGTTGAGAAACACTGCTTTAAGTGGTGGAGTGGAGAAGCCAAGCACTTTTTATTTATTTATTTTTGAAACTTGGCATTTTTTTAACATACAACAATACATATTTTTCAGATTTTTCTATGGCGACTTATTACTCAGTAGTCTACTTGCTCAATGGTAGAGAAATAAAATATTATTAGTCAGAGAAGTCAGAAACTATCCAGGAAACCTACTTCCATTCTAACAAGTATACAAAGATTTCCTTGGAACAACATTTCTTATTAACTTTATTTTTCATGTTTCCTATCTTAAAATACTGAGGTGTAATTAACGCTCCCAAGGCATTATTTTTTTAAATCCAATTGCAACATCCTTACATAGCCAGCACTATGCTGCACTACCATCGATAGTACCAACTTTAAAATCTCTTTTCTTAGTCTTCTTTTTCACAGCTTTCTGAAGAGGTGCAAAGGCTACTCTAGCAGAGTATTCCTGACCTTTATTGTCAAGGACTACATAACCATCAAATCGATCCCTGAACAAAAGAGTGTCCTCCAGGTTTTTAAAGTTAATATAGGCTCTGCCATACATATGAGGATACAGACTAGAGTCATTAGAAAAAAAAAAAAAACCTCAAAATAACCATCCTCAGGCATAGATTGAAGATGTTCCTAAAGCTGCTCCTTGCTCTGAGTAGGAGGTAACCTTTGAGTTATGACCTTGCTCAGTGTTCCTTCTTCTTGTGGTCCTGCTTGTCTTCCCCTTTCATGCTGTTCCCCAACGTCCCATAGCTACAGCTATGGGCAGAAGCACCCGGGGGCATTAACCAGAGTACTCGGTTCCTGGGCAGCTCCCATTGGAACCCGCTTTTTTTTTTTTTTTTAACTATTCCTCTGTGCCTTTTTTGTCTCTTACTCCTAGGACAGCTCAACCATTCTTCCTTGTTAGGTGTCTTCATGCTATGGGCTTGATTTCTTTCCCTGGTCCCTTGACCCAGAGAACAGAAACTCCAGCTGACAAGGCAGGCCCTGGTAACCCTGGGTTACCCACTTTGCTCTAAGCTGGTAGGCTTTCCCTCCAAAGCCAGAGATGCACTCAGGCAGCCCTGAAGCATTTCTTCTTCCTCACCTTAGAAGCCGTTCATTCTCCTCACACAGCGAACCATCACTAAGCACCTGCCTGTGCAGGTCTCTCCCAGGAGCCTGCGTGTCATTCCTGCTTCTCTCCATGAGACATTCTGTCACTTCACTTTTTCATCTTGCCTCATGTTTCTGTTTTTGTTTATTTGTTAGTTTCTCTCAAAACATATCAATAAAGTTTGTTTTATTTTCTTTTATCAGCTGTTTTCCTTCTGCCTTTCTGCTCAGAGCTCTGTTCACAAGTGCCAGGCCCTGTCCCTTGGGAAGGCAGAAAATAGATCATCCCCCTTCTGTACAAGCATTAACATATCAAATCCCTTGGGTTATAGTGTGGTTTCTTCCACTCAGCACAGGGTCAGAAGCTCAATTCTAAGTAGATTTGGAGGCAAATGGTTTCATTTATTAAATTTCCATATAAGGCACCTAGCCCTGTGGCAAAATCTCCCCAATCTTCTGCAAACACCAGCCCCCAAATCACCAAGGGACTTACCTAGCCTTACTGTGCTTCAGATGTGAGAACAGGACAAATCTAAAATTAGCCTCATCTCTTCCCTGTGCTCAAACTCAGCTGGAACTACAGCAGCACTGGGGCTACTTTTAGAAACCATGCCCTTGGGTTTAGCACTGCACAACAGAAACAGGTGACAGAAACTGGGTCTGGAAAGAAGAGCCAGGTCAAAAGCTGGATTCCGAATGCTGGACCCAGGAACTGAACTACAAATCTAAGCTGGCACTGGCTGTGTCAGTCAAGCAGAAGTAGCTTCAGGGCCAGCCATAGCTGTGCACAGCATATATCACAGTGTGTTGGGCATGCGAGGTAAGGAAGCCGTTGTCTATCAGGCCCATTGTGTGCACTGGTTGCTTTAGAGATAGCATCTCATTGAGTCTCATTGGTAGGTTCTATTACTTCCCCACTTTTACTGTTAACTAAATGGAATGTCCGGATCCTTGGCGACTTAGCCAACATCACACAGCAAATAAAATGAGAAACAGAAATTCAGACCTTAGCCTACTTAACATAAGGCCTGGCATTTTCCTCTCTACAACCCTACAAGGGGCAGCAAGGGGGAATTTTAATTCACCCAGAACCCATGAGAATGGACCATCAAGCCCCTCTTTCATATTTTCCAACCTGGTTGAAGTGTTAATGACTACTGAAGTTCTTTTAAAAAAAGTTACTAGTGCTTGGGCATTTTAAATTCACTGTTCTGGAGTGAATTTAACTCTTTTTTGGAGAGTCTATTCTGCAGTTTGGATCAAGAACCAAGCTCTACTCTGGGGTAAGCAGGAAAGGCAAGGTGGCCAGAAATATTTATAGCTATATCCCACACTAGATAGCAGGACACCTGGCCAGTGGTGGTACATGTCCATGGATGCTTCTCTGGTGGAAAGTGGCCTTCTCAAATTCTCAAACTAAGTAAGAATTAAAATAAGGGCCCTGGCCCGGCGGGATGGCTCAGTGGTCTAAAGCCCCTGCTTGGGAAAGCTTGGGTGGCTTCAGGGACCTCGGTTCGATCCCCAGCACCACATGCTGCGCCAGCCCTGCCCCCGGGGTGGGCTGAGCCGGCCATAAAAATGAGTGAATAAACAAAGGTTCTGAAACAAGGAAAAAATAAATAAATAAAATTTTAAAAAATATTTAAAAAATAAAATAAAATAAAATAGGGGCCCAGCAAGATGGCTCAGCGGTCTAAAGCCCCTGCTTAGGAAAGTTTAGGCAGCTGCAGGGACCGCAGTTTGATCCCCAGCACCACATGCTGTGCCAACCCTGCCCTGAGGGCAGGCTGAGATGGCCATAAAAATAAACAAACAAAAGTTCTGAAACAAGAAAAAAATAAAATAAAATAATTCTTTGTTAAAAAAAAAAAAAAAAAGAATTAAAATAGCACTCTCATGAAGAGGGCCAAAGTCTGCAGTTGGAGATGTAGGGTTCTGTAAGGTAGAAATGTCTGGAGCAGAGAGGAGTAGAACCAAAATCACCTGTGATTTCAACGTGGTGCTGTGCCTCTCCCTCCAACTGGCCTTTGAGTCTGAGAGAGGAGCCCCTTTCCATGACTGGCAGGGCTCCCCCAAGGTGGAATGTCTGTCTCAAACACTTGATGTGCAGCGTCTATGCACTTGTGCACTTACTGTGTCTACTAGGAGGCCTTGAATTTCTAATCATTTGAAATTTAAGTATTTCAAGTCCTACCTTCCTGAACTCCTTAGAGTACTGGGACTGTGCCATGTAAGAGAGACACTTGCATCTCTGGAAGTGCTGATATCCTGACTGTTCCATCTTTAAGTCCTCTTGGCTGCACACACACACACACACACACACCAATAGAAATATTTCAGTGGACTTTACACCAAGATTTACCTATCTTCTGTCCAAAAAAAATCCACTTCAATATAAAGTCACCATCTGTCTGAAAATAAATGGATAGAAAAACAATAATATATGAACAGTAAATAGAAGAAAGCTGGAATGGGAGTGTTAATATCAGATAAAGTAGACTTTTCATTTTTGTATTTTAGGGAAGGGTCTACAGAGTGTTCGTGGTCTCACTACTAATTTGACTCATAATGATCTGCCTGTTTACAGCCTCCCAAGAGCTGGGATTACAGGCGTGTGTGTCACCACGCCCAGTTCTCAATTGCTGTCTCAGCATGCCCCAGGGGCAGGACTGGCATGGTAGTAGGCCTGGGGATCGAATACCTGGCCCCTGAAACTGCTTGCAGGAGCTTTAATCCACTGAGCTATTTGGCCAGCCCTAAAGTAGACTTTTGGATAGAATATAAGAAGTAAAGGAAGCAATTTATAATGGTAAAAAGCTCAGTACATCTGGCAGCAGTAATTATAAAATGTATGTAGTCCATAACAGATTTAAAATAAATGAAGGAAAGCTTCATAGAATGCAAAAAAAATGGCCAATGCCACAACCATGAATGGGGTTCTAACCCTGTTGTCTCAATAGAACAATTGAACAAAAAACCAGTGCTAATAGATGATCTGAATGACATAATATTTTGAAATTTTATTTTAAAGAAAAAGACAAAAATAAACAAATAAAAATAACCTAAAACCTAAAAGCAAAATTCCAAAACAATATTATAGGAGGCTAACAATGGTTAATGCACTGCATAGTTATCTTTAGTTACTCAGAATACAATACATTAGCATTTAATTGTCCGAGCAATACTAGCACAAATCTATGTTCTCACTGAATTGAGAGAAATTAGTGGTGTAGTTATTTTAACTAAACCCTTTTGTTTTCTCCTTCCTCCTGTCTTCTATTTCCCCATCCCAGTTTCCCTTACAATGTCTGTGGCCCATTTTGGGTCTTATTTACTCTTTCATCTCACACAGGAGACAGTTCAAAGTTTATGCATTTGCATCTGATTTATTTCTTTTGTAAGTATGGTCTTAAGTTGCATCCAGGAACCTGGAAGGAGTCACAGAGCCCAGCAGCCAGTGGGGTCCAGTGGGTCCACTTTGGTGGGATGTAGCAGGAAGGAGCCCAGCACAGTAGCCAGACACAAGCTAGGCCTGGGCAGTTGAGTTCAAGTTCTGTAGATTTAGGCCTGGTGGGCTGAGACATACTGCTAGGCCCCATGCGGCCCGGACCAAGGCCTAGATCTATGGGAGCATCCTCATAGCATAAAGTTGGCAGCAGGTAACTGCCTGGAAGACTCCAGGCCCACGAAGGCAGGTGCCTGGACAGAACTCAGGGCAACCAACTTAACTGCAAATTCCCAATTTAAGAACTGCTTTGTTATGCAGCTAGAATGTTTGTCCCTGTGGCCTAAAGTACAAACCCATTAGTTACACAAGTTGGTCTATTTCTAAATTTTGCTACCTAGTATTAGTATTGCTAATTGTACTACTGTAAATAGGAAACCATATCTGCCTTAACCACATGTTCTCCCTTGGGTAATAATATTGGGAGGTGCTTGGGTAATAACCGCACCAAAGCCCTATACCAAAGATAGAGAACAGTGCCAAGTGGAAAGCAATATCTCACTCTCAATCAATAGAGAAGGTAAAATTTTGGGACACACAAAAAACAAGTATCTGTCATAGGAGAGATACCTCAAGAACAGACTCTTTACAGAGAGGCTCTGTTTGCAGTGACACAGCTATCTACTATCAAACTTTCACAAAAAAGTATTACAGAAATCAAAATAAAGAGTTCACTCTGAAATAGAAAATGACAAAAAGAAGGTGCAAATGCATTGTTAGGCCCTGAGCCCACCCAGAACAAGCCCAGGAGACATCAACATAGAAGAAATTGGAAGCCGCACAACTGAAATCTCTGAAATGATAGCAACTGAAGTAAAGAAGCAACTGCAAAAGGGTACAGAGGAAATCAGATCAGAAATAATCTCCTAGATAAAAAAAAAATGATGACTATATTGGAAGAACTGCTAAGCATTTCTGAAGAAGACACTGATTAAAAAAAATAGAGGAGAATAGAAAAAAGATGGAAACCTTCAATGAGCAACATAGGAAAGAAATGTGATACATGAAGCACATATCTCCAAATGGAAAGTCCATCTGTCTACCCACGTAAGACTGGCATATTCATGCAGTAAAGTACTGTTCACCAGTGAGAAGGAACCAATTTCCTTTTTTTTTTTTTTTTTGTCTTTTTTTTTTTTGTCTTTTTGAGACAGGGTCTCGCTATGCAGTGCTAGCCTTGAGCTCACTTTTGTAGCCCAAGCTGGTCTCGAACTCGCACTAATCCTCCTGCCTCAGCCTCCTGAGTGCTGGGATTACAGGCGTGAGCCACCACGCCCGGCTTTTTTTTTTTTTTGTCTTTCTGAGACAAGGTCTCACTATGCAGTTCAGGCTGGCCTTGAGCTCACTTTTGTAGCCCAGGCTGGTCTCAAAGTCTCACCAATCCTCCTGCCTCAGCCTCTCGAGTGCTGGGATTACAGGCGTGAGCCACCACGCCTGGCTATGGGAACCAATTTCTGATCCAAGCCGCAACAGGGATAGATGGATGAAGTCCAGGAAACATGGCTGAGCAAATGGAACTGTCAAAAGAAAGATACACATTGAAAAATTTTATTTTATGAAATCCTAAAACATAAAAATGATTTATAGTGAAACATTAGAAGTTCAGTTGTCTCCAGGAATGTTGAGACAGACATTTGTTAGGAAGGGATGTATGCTTTCCAGAGCCATGGCCACATTCTGAATCTTCAAGGAAGTTTGCAATGCACAGGGATGCATTTTGAGGGACTTCTGGATGATCCATTCAACATCTGTGCATTGTGGTAAATATAAATTCTATATGAAAGGAATTGAAAGAATCATATATAAATACTGAGCACTAATGAATAACACTGAAATACTTTGGAGTAATCTACTATTCTCTGCAACTGGCTTTGAAAGACAACAACAAAAATAATTAAATGAGTAGCTAGACAGATAGATGAATGAGTGGAGAATCAATACATAATAAAGTGAAGGCAATGCAATGTTAACTGAAGAAACTCAGGGGAAATCAAATGAGAATATTGGAAAAGATCTGCAACTTTTTGTGAAATTAATTACTATTCTGAATACATGGGTATTGACTGAATAAGTTTTTCAGTCTTCTCCAGATTTGAAATTTTGTAGTCGAATGTTGAGAACAAAGGATAATTGAACATAATTAGTAGGTTTGCCTGGGAGATGAAGCCCTGGCCCTAGGAAAAGCTCATGAATCTAGCTGAGGCAATGGGAGTAGATCGACAAAGTGGCTCCTCGCTTGAGAATTTGGCCACCTTTGCTCCACTGCAACTTTGGCAATGAACCTGTGGGCTTGGACAGGTGCAGGACCAAGTCCTTGCACTTCACACTCTCTCTCTCTGCCTCTGACAAGACAGTGACCTTGAGAGTTCTCAGCGAATCTGTTCTGGAAAGCTGGAGCAGGAAGGGGCTGTCCGATGCTCGTTACTCTCACCAACACTCACATGCTCTGGGCTAGGCCTTGAGCACGCTCCGGTGAACTGACTAAAATGATTCCTGCCTTTATCTGCCGTACCTTTGAGGGAACACCATGTCTCTTTTATCTCAGTCGTTTCTTACATCCCAAAAGAAGCTTTCCAAATTTTGTCTGGTAGGGCATTTTGATATTTCTTAAATTTTTAAGTTTTGAAAACCTTTCTAATACTGGATTTGAGACTCCTATCTGAACAGAAGGGTTAATTCATTGTTTTATTCCCTCTGGAGAGAGACGACAGGAGAAGGTCTCAGAGACTCAAAATAGCTCAGCAAGAAACTTAATACATATTTGCTGACCTAGAGTGACCTTATCCTCTCCGGAAGCAGAGGTCTGGGAGAAAGGAAAGTCAGTTGTTAAACTCAGCTCTCAGCTCCTCTCCAACAGGAGATCACTCCTCACCATTTCTCCAGCAGTGCTTCAGCAAGAAATCATGCCCAAAGTTTAGACCAGGGCGCTGGCATTCAGCTGCTCCAGTCTTGCCTTATCGTACAAGAATGAAAACCCTTAGTTACATGTTTCTTTTGCCAAAAGTTTTCTGGGAGAGAGAGAGAGACAGGGAGACATGGGAGAGAAGACAGAGCGCGCTAGCCAGTATAATAATATAAAACTACTCCAAAGTGGGTGAGTGGTGCTAGCTGCCATGTTTCTTTGCCAAGAGACCCGTCCTTTGAACATTGCGCCCACTGCAAAGTGTAGATGTCACCCCTCAGTTACCTTTGTGTTCTTACAAACCCACCACCTCTGCACCTTCTTAGCAAGATGCTCATTTCCCACTTCCTAGCATTCCTCCTCCCGACTGCAGACCTTGCCTGCTCTCCTTACCCCAACCTTTCTGAGAATGTCTACCTCCAGTTGTCTGCATATTGCTTTTCTACTGTAGAGTGCTAATTTTCAGACTTGGGCTCTTGGGAGATAATGATATGACTCAAGAAAATAAGTGCATGGTTTCCCCTACTCTGGTGTCAGGAAAGACAACTGGTGCTTTTGGACCTTGTGAGCCTCTTTGAAAACAACAGAGCTCACTGGATTCCAGCAGTTCCCTTCTGAAGGCTGAGCATGCCTGGGCAGTGGCTACATAATTTGGATGGAGTCATCACGGATGAGGCAGAGTTGGCTTAGTCAGGGAGCACTCGCTGCTCTTTTAAACTCCACGGCACTGTCAGTGAAGCCACATTTCTTCTTTTAAAGCCAAACAGCTTTGCCCTGTGGGTCTCTGTTGCTTCTGTTAGGACGCAGCAGTTTTTCTACTGCTGGTCAACAGGACCTTCTTTCAGGTAAGGAAACTTTTATTTAGTGAGTTTGCATCTGGAGATGCTTCATTTGAGGAGACCTTGGAAGGACCCCTGGGTATATGTGCAGTGAATCATAGATACTTGATAGGGTGGGGAGGATGGCCGTTCCGTGGCAGCTGGTCCCCATGTGGTGCAGAGTTGAGCCTTGGCTGGAGACTCAGCTCAGAGCTGTGGTGGTTGATGTGGAAATTAAATCTGGGCTTGGTTTGAGGGCCTCTTCTTGTTGCTGTGTAAACAGCATGTTGGTGAGGCAGCTGTGAGGGTCTCCTTGAGCTGAGGCTGTTGAGCCACTCTGGCCTTTTAGTGACTGGCTTTGTGTTTCCATAGACCTTTAGAGAGTCTCATGCTTATAGCTGATGTGCAGAGAAACAGCAGCTCTCTGAAGAGCTTGAGTTTTTCTTTAGCTGACCTGAATGCTTGGAGCTGGAGACAAAGGCTGTCAGGCACCCAGGCACCTTGTCCTGACATGCAGGTACTTTGTGTAAACAATAGCCAGGCTGCTGTGGAGGGGGCAGAAGTGCACAAATGATTTTAATGTCTGTCTGTACAAGCTCTT
>PVJA010024359.1:0-20874 GCA_004027025.1 Myocastor coypus
TGTAGCCCAGGCTGGTCTCGAACTCGCACTGATCCTCCTGCCTCAGCCTCCCAAGTGCTGGGATTACAGGTGTGAGCCACCACGCCCGGCTTTCTGCTAACTTCTTAGTAGAGTTTTTTTGGTCTTCCAAGTAGATCATCATGTCATGTGAAATAATGATAGTTTTACTTCTTCTTTACCAATTCTTATTCCTTTTATTTCTTTTTCTTGTCTAATGGCTGTAGCTAGTGATTCCAGAACTATAGTGAGCAGGAGTGGCTACAGAGGACATCCTTGCCTTGTACCAGATCTGAGAGTAAAAGAGTTCAGTTTTTCCGTACTTAAAATTGTGTTAGCTATTGGATTGTCATAGATAGCCTTTATCAGATTGAGGTAGAGGCCCTCTATTCCAATTTTCTATAGGACTCTGAACATGAATAAGTGTTGGACTTTGCCAAAGGCCTTTTCTGCATCAATTGAGAGGATCATGTAATTTTTGGTTTTCGCTCTATTGATATGGAGTATCACATTTATAGGTTTGCATATATTAAATTATGTTTCATCCCTGGAGTGAATCCTACTTGATCATGGTGTATAATCTTTTTGATGATTTCCTGTATTCTATTGGAGAGAATTATATTGAGGATTTTTGCATCTGTGTTCATAAGAGAAATTTATTTGGAACCAAAAGTAGTTCTCTTTTTTAGTTGCATCTCTCTCTATTTTTGATATCAGTGTAATACTTGCCTCCAGGAATGATTTGGGGAGGATTGCTTCCTTTTCAATTTCATTGAAGCAGTTGAGGAGTATTGGGAGTATGTCTTTTATAAATTTCTTGTACAATTCAGTGGTGAATCCATCAGGATCTGGACTTTTCTCGGTCAATAGGCCTTTTATTACATTTTGTGCTTAATTGACTGTTATTGACTTGTTGAGAGTTCTTATATCTTCTTGATTCAGTTTTGGTAATTTGTTCCTTTCTAGGAACCTATCCATTTCATCTGTGTCTTCAATTCTGTGACAGTAGAGATTCTCAAAGTAGCTATTAATGATCTGAATCTCTGCTGTGTCTGTAGTAATTTCACCCTTTTCATTCCTTATTGCTTAAATTTGAGTCATTTCTTTTCTCTTTTGCAATGAGGTTAGTTAGGGGCTTATCTACTTTACTCTTTCAAAGAACCATTTTTTGATTCATTAATTCTTTGTATTGTTTTCTTTGTCTCAGTTGAATTAATTTCTGCTCTAATCTTTATAATTTCCTCCGTGCTGGAGGTGTGGGAGTGCATGCCAGTGGACAGTTCCTACATGGACACAGACCCAGGTCAGTCAGCGTGGGCAGGCAGCAGCCGGGTTCCAGTCAGGGTGACAGATATTTTATACACAGTCTTGTTCCCATTCTGTTGCATCATAATTAGTTCCCTTCTTGTAAAACCTGGACAGTCAGCTTGAGCATTAATGCTAAATTTTAAAAATTTCTTTCCCTCTTTGCCCTCGTAGGCTTTGATTTTCCTTAGTATTAGGGAACTAAAAAAGAGTTAATAAAAGACGCATGCTAATCTTTTCATGCATGCTGGTAGGAAAGTTTAATTGTTCTCTAAGTTCCCAAAGATGTTCCCTGAAAAATCTTCAGGACAGAAACACACAAACATGAGGTCTTGCCAAGTCTTCTCCATAAATCTCTGATATTCTTCAGTGAATAAATATTCCCCAGCGCTACCCATCTTCCTAGATCTACTTCAGCTGAATTCTGCAAATATTTGGAATCTCTTTATTTTATTTATTTATTTATTTATTTATTTTTTGTCTTTTTGAGACAGGGTCTCACTATGCAGTTGTGGCTGGCCTTGAGCTCACTTTTGTAGCCCAGGCTGGTCTCAAACTCACACCGATCCTCCTGCCTCAGCCTTCCGAGTGCTGGGATTACAGGCGTGAGCCACCACGCCCGGCTCAGGAATCTCTTTATCAAGTGTGTTAAAGACTATGCTGGCAGGGCACTTAATGGTGTGTCAGCTTTTGTTCTGTTTAATTCCTATTCTTTGTATGTATGTGAAATAAACCTAAATTGCTTACTGAAATAATAAAGAGAAACCTAAAATTTCTTAAGAGAGCAATACTGCAGACAAAAAGAAATATTTAAGGTTGCTATAAGAAAGAAGAAAGAACACTAACAGTACAATTAAAAAGTTAACAAAAAATCTCTACATAAAACTTCTACTTTTTGCAATATGGTATACTGGATAACAATTTGGAAAAAAACATGTTCCTTGGGTATAAATAACACAAGATAGAGAGTCACAGTATAACATGCAAATTGATATTACAAATACTGTAAAGTTAGGTAATTAAACAAAAACACCCTTCACTACAGCTTTTATTAATATTTCCTTTAAAATCTTTGTTGGTGCTAATAAGTACCAAAGAAAATATGTGCTCAGAAACAGAAGAGCTGCTAAATATGTCACCCATCTCCCCACCTCTGTTACATCAGATTAGCCCAATGGCCATGTAAGATTCTTTCTACAATTTGTAGCCTGGACACAGGTTACATAAAACTGCTAAAGTGCAGTATGAAATACTGGACAAGAAACCAACAAATTAATGCTCTATTTTTTTTTAAGCAACAACCCCATTCTTTCAAGGAAAATGACTGCCATTCCTATGAATGCTAATTCTCAACTGGTAACTAAGGAAATCTCGCATGGAGGACAGATTTCATTAATCAGCACAAATTATGTGTCTGTACCACAGCGCTGGAAATAAGTTACCCTGGGGCATGGATTGCAAGGCTGGTTCTTTTATCACCCTCTGTTAACTCCCCTCTTACATTACCAGTAACTTTATGTGTGTGTGGGTGGGCAGGGCAGGGTTCAAACTCATGACTTTGCATTTGCTATGCAGGCACTTGTACCATGAAGCTAGCTCCTCAACCCTACCAGTAAATTATTTCTAACACTGTTCCTTACCTATTTACCTCCAAATATTTGATATCTCTTTCTTATATACAGGTTCCCTCTGGGTAACCCAAGTAATAGGTTCAACTACCATATGCTCAAATCTGTATCTTTATTCTGACCTCCCATTGGAGCACAGATTCAGAATTCCACTGCCCCTGCATACATCTGGGGCAGTGAAAGCCTATGGACAATTCCAATTCTATGTCAACAGAACCAATCTGAGGACTTCTGATTTGTTTTTGTACCATCTTTTCTCCAAAATAGCTATTATTCACATAAAACTATTTCATTTAGCAATGTTAAATAATCCAATTACAGTTTCACCTTTTTTCCTCTTCCTATGCCAGCTAAACCTTTTTTTCTATTATTTGTTCCCCAGCTTTAGTAGACAACGGCAGCTCTTCTAGCAGTTCATCTTCTTTGTAAATCTTTTTTTCTCCAGTCTGTTCTGAACCATCGATGAATAAATCCTCCACAAAAAGATACCATTGATGTTTTGTGTTAAACAAAGCTCAAATCACAACTATGTGTGCTAATTGAAAGCTCTTCACAGCTGTGCCAGCGTGATCCGAATACCCTTTGGCATTACCTGCTAAGCCTCTGCATGTGCCTATGGGCCTCTGTGTTTGTACTTGCGGTCTTCTCTCGGCCTGCAGTATTTTATCCCTTTTCTATCACTGAGCTTCATAAATTTCCACTTTTGTGAAGCTGCTCTTCTACACGGGCTTGGTTATTAATACAGTCATACCCTACAAAATGCCAAACCTAACCGCTCTCTTCTGTCACACAGAATCTGGAATGTTACAGTCACTTTTGCATATGTCTTACTGATCAATTTATTGGAAGGACAAGATCACATCAAGACTACTTGTGTCTTTTCTATTTAATATACTGTCTAGTTTCTGCTGCATGCCCTTTATGTGCATTAGAGGCCTAAAATTGGTATTTGATATCTGAACAATGAAGGTATTTCAAACCTAATATTTTGTTTGCTCAGCTACACTGAAAAACTTTCCTTCACATATTACAACTTTGAACCTACCTGGTGCCCTCTACTATCAGACTCTGGCTCTGCACACTGTTGGATGATCCACACACCTGGCCTCACATTACAGACTAGGCCACTTGGCTCTTCATCCCACACCATCCTGTGTGTCCTGGCGCTGTTTCCTGCTTTCTCACAAGGTACTCCATTCCATGCCTGGGACAAGGCTACTTTCCAACCTTTAGAACAGGTTACTATATGCAGCACTTAACCAGATGGAAAGAATATTTAATTCCACCACAGTTAGTCATTTACGTAAGTGTATATTTGATTAACCTGTATTTTGTGGAAAATATATTCATTTAAACTTGAAAATCCTGAAAAAAGTCTAAGATGTATGATATTTAGAAAGGCAGTGAGGTTGAGCTCAATTACCTATGTTACGAAGTAATTGTGTTGTGAAGCTTTTCTGCTGGAGTGTTGAGAATGTAAGTTAATAGATCAAAAATTGGAGAAAAAGAATGGCTATGAGGATAGCCATCATTTTATCTCTAGCCCCTCAAGGTCAGTGAGGACTCAGGACATAAGAGAACCTCTGCTGTAACATCCTATAACTCAGGAGTTTTCCAAATTTTCTGGTCAAGGAGATTATGGGACCTTAGAGGAAAGGCATAAGTGAAGTATAGTGTGCCTAGGGAGAGTCACCTGGGGAGAAAGTGTTCTCTCAGGCTTTCACAGAGAGCAAACGGTCAAGCATTGGCCATGACTCGTCCCGATGGCTGACACTGACAACAGTTCTACAAAGCACTGTATGTGGTTTCAAAGTTAATCCTGAGGAAATTTGACCCTAGAAAGTACACATGATGAGTTTTGTTAGACAGGTCGTGCTTTGGCTTGCACTTGGTCACCCAACAGAAAAGCTTAATTAGGAGGCATAAAATGCAGAGCTAGATTAGTACGATGAGCTGTAAGAGGCTTAAATCAACTGCCTTCAACATTGCCAGTTTCACTGGTAGCCCACTACAATTATGAAACATTGCAATACATATACAACTACTTCCTCCTAGTTCAAAAAGAAGAAAACTTTTTCATTTCTTTTTTTTTTTTTTTTTCTGGAACCAATATCAATGAGAAAATTTGTCACATCTGCACCCTGTGTTCTGTATAACATTTGTGAGGACAACATTATGCAGTGTCTCAACTATTGCGAATGTGCTACTAACATATTTTCAAACGCTTATATTGTTATCTCTTATTAAAAGTAATACAAATTTAAAAACCTGAAAAATACATAAATATTGATTTATTTACTTCTAATAGAAAATGTTAATGAAACTCAACACTTGCATTTCTAGTCTGTATAGTTGTTTTAATATAGTTTTCTTGATAATGTTTTTTTTTTTTTTTTGTAAACTGTTACATTCCCCTCTATAAATTGTACAAGATCATTTTCAGTGTTGAGCTACAAATTTATTGATCTTTCTCATTATATTCTTTAAAAAATAACTTCCCTTTCTTTGTTATCTATTTTTTTCCTGTAATGAAGTTGGTTTATTTTTGTAGCTCTATTTTAGTTTTCTAATTACTCATTTTCATGTAGTTTATTAATTTCAGTTAAAGAAATTTATATTTAAATCTCTGCCAGAAATAATGGAGCATTCAAAATAAGAAATCAGTATTATTTCAATTTCCTAAATGGAAAGTATATTAAAATACTTTATAAAGTTCAGTTTTCTGTTTAGTACTAAACATCCATATATACTGTTATTTATTAAGGTATTTTATATGTAATTCCTAACAATAAAATCTCTACATTTCTAAAATACTTTTACGCTACATGTTATATCACCTTATGAAAAACTATTACCTTGAATGATGTATAAAATGCCTTATAATCCAAAGAATATTGAAATATAATCCAAGAACATTGAAATGATGTTCAAGTCTGAACCCATTTTATATAAATATAATTATAAGTTAATAACATTAAGATTACCAAGCTGAAAAGTCTGATTTTGCAGTATAATTATTCAAATGTAAATAAATATAAAACACTCATACTCATGAAATATGCAAGCATTCCTAACTAAGACCAATGAATGTCTCAAAGTAATTGCTTCATTTTAAATTATTATACAATCATGTATGAATACATGCATAATTTGAGTTCTATAATTACCTTTTAATGGAAGTAGTAAGTATAGCATCTTTGTATTTTATTCCTTTTTCTCTTTGCTTATTCCTAAAGGACAGTAGAATGCATTTCAAAAAATTCCACCCAGGAGAAGAAAGCTTCAACTTTGTAACAACATAAGAAAAGGTTAATGTGGTACTCCATAGTTAATTAAACAGAGTCCCCAGTAGGCTGCTTCTTGATTAAGGGAATGGAGGAAGTAGGACACTCATTTTACCTTCTTTTCAGCAATACCCTGTGGTCCTGGTGTGCCAGCTGAATGGTTAGACAGTAGAATCTTGTCACCCTGCACTCTCTGTGGCTTTGTGGTGAACAAAACATGCGTTCATCCTGTGCAATCACTGTCTTTCAATGAAATATAAGGTTTGTTCATCTAAATGTGGACCTGAAACGCATTGAGACACCAAGACTGGGCAGCCATAAAATCACCTTTTAACTATCTGCTGGAACTTTCTTGAGGCCACAGTTGTGTCTCTTTAACACCCTACCTCCACCTTCTGGCTCACAGAAGTCACTAAGTCACTGCTATAATATTATTTTAGCTCAATATATAATATTTGATGTAATACAATGCACAAATAATCTCCCCCTTTCCTGCCACCTATACATCTTAAGGCCTTCTTCAATTCTTAAGGTAATAAGTAGGTGGCCATGTGTCCTAAGTTATTCCTTTTATCATAGCATAATTAACCTCAAAAGGGATCTTGATTGGATATTTGAGAGGTAGAATGCTACCTCCTCCAAATGACTGTGCTCTGACTCATAAAACTCATGAACACAGTATCTTTCACAGAAAAGAGAACTTTTAAGATATCACTAAAAATGTAGACTTTGAAGGCAGAGAATATATCTCAATGGTAAAGCCCTTGCCCAGCATGTGTGAAAGTCCAGAGAAAGAGAGACAGAGACAGAGACAGAAGAAGAAGAAGAAGAAGAAGAAGAAGAAGAAGAAGAAGAAGAAGAAGAAGAAGAAGAAGAAGAAGGAGGAGGAGGAGGGGGAGGACAAGGAAGAGGAGGAGGAGGAAAAGAAAAGGCAGGCAGGCAGGCAAGAAAGAAAAAGAGAAAGAAAGAAAGAAAGAAAGAAAAAGAAAGAAAGAAAGAAAGAAAGAAAGAAAAAGACTTGAGTTAAAAAGATTATTGCATATTGACTGCATGACTCAATTTCATCAAACACAGATCCTGGGCTGGTCCAAAAATATGGCAGGCTGGAAAAACAGAATGATCTCCAGTATGAGACATTCTCAACCTTTGAAAATGAAGGACAAAAATAAAGGTCAAAAGACATTGGTAGCCTTTAGAAACTAGAATGAGTTCTCTGCTTGTATCAACAAAGAAATGGGGCTTAGGGGCTTGCAGCGCCCAGGCTCAAATCCCACCAACAGCCCAAATGAGTAGGGGAGTGAAACATGCTCTCAAACCTCTGATTTTAGCCTCCTGAAAGAAGTATATGATATATTTCTTGATCTCACAAAACTAGAAAGTAATACATATTTTGGCTCTCAAATGTACAGCAACAACAGAAAACTGATACAGATATTATTACCGTCATCACACTGGGGAAACCACCTGAGAGCTAGTGACCATGAAATCTGTATGGTAAGAGCAGGTGTCATAGTCAAGTAAATGCACAGTGTACCCAGGTCTCCATGCACAAGCCTCTAGAATCTGTCACCACACCTTTCAGGTCTTAAAAAGAGAAAGGTAATCTGCTTTATATCCAGAAAGAAATCAATCAGGGCTGGCGGATGTCATTAAAAGCTAAAAGTTTAATTTCATCTCTTCAGAAGAGTAAGTTTACAGATACACATAGAAATGAGAATGTCGGCATTTTTGATAGTATCATAAAGTGGTTGAATGAATATGAGTTATATGAAAGAAGAAAGCACTTAAGTGTTTGAGGAAAAAGCTGCTTCAGCTGCTTTGGATTTCCTGATTGAGTGCTGACTTCTGCAACTGCCTGTGCAGCTGTTTGAGGCTCCAGTACCACTTTGTCCTTTAATTTGACATTCTAGAAATTAGTTACTTTAGTTTTAACCAGCTCATTCATCGTTAAACAATAAAGTCCACCTCTTTAGAAGGTATTTTTTCTCTTTACAAGACTGCATAAGTTAACATAAACATACAGTGTCAAATCTGAGTATAAGGCAAATTCTCTGCAGATACAAAGCCTCAGTGATGCCCCCAAAATGGTCATTCTTTGCCCTGAAAAGAAGGTCCTTCCTTGACCTTGTCCCAAGAGCATAGCTATGGGAATACATGGGCAATGGTCTCGGTAAAGGTGGTGAAAGCTGAGGAGAACGAAAGCTCATCAGAAAGTGAAGAAGCCTGGGTACTTCCCATCTTCAGGGATCACATTTCTCACAGTGTGGTCCTAGGCCACAAGGTCCTTTCAGGAACTTGTTACAAGTACATATTCTTGAGTCATACACCAGACTCAATGCATCAAAAACTCTGGGGATGGAGCCCAAATTTCTGCGCTATAGCAAAATCCAAGGAAGTAATTCTAAGCTGCACCATATTTTAGAAACCATACCCTCATGAACATAGGAAATCCCAATCATTCCATTTCTGAATTGTACTCTTAGCTTGCTCTCTGATATTGTCTTATCAGGTGTCATTAGGACTATATTTTCTACTTATTATATTCCAATTCCTGAATATTTTTTCTCTTAGAGAAATACGAACATATGTCAGTTCTTATTCCATCCAATAAGCTTCCTAAGGTGACAAGTCGCTAATCACTAGAAAACAATAATTTAAATTTATGATATGGCATGCATATATTCAATGAATTGGAATTCAACATAAGAGACAAAGAATTATATAATTTGGTCTCAAGTTCCTTGGATTTACTGTCTACTTTTTAGATTCATATTTATTCAGTTTGTAGCAAATATTATGGTGAAATATAGTTTGTAAATGTACAAATTCATAAGCTTGATTCCTTCATATTGCCACAATTATGTCCAAAGCTTATTATTTTCCTGATAAGAGTTTGCCCTTTACCATTTTTACATAGAATTACAATAGTCTCCCAAGGAGCTAGAAACATGTCTTGAAGATTGATGTGCAAATAATGGAAAGCTAATAGAGACAAAGTTAACAAATTTAGCAATTGAAAAAAATTTTTAAACAATCATGTTTATTACCTATTATCTTTCAGAGGGCAGATTTCCAGACAAATAATAAGGCATAAAATCTTACTAGTTCAAGGAACATAAAACTGAAAATCTGTATTAAATTAAAAGACTTGGTGATGGACTGGTGAGATAGCTCAGCAGTCTAAAGTGCCTGCTTAGGCAAACTTAGGCAACTGCAGAGACCACAGTTCCATTCCCAGCACCACATGCTGTGTCAGCCCCACCCCCAGGGCAGGCTGAGCTGGCCATAATATATAAAAAAATTAAGAATAAATAAATAAAAGACTTATGGGAAAGGAGCAGTAAATTTGCCCTATACAATTGTTGCTTTTAATTATGGCTTAAGCATGACAATGGTTAAAAGTTTGGATGCTGGTTAGATTGAGACATTGCGTGTACAGTTCTGTTTTAAAACACTAATTCAGTGCCTATTTTAAATGATTACTGTCAATTCTCTTCATGGTAAGATAGATTTGATTATTTTAATTCTATGTATGGTCAATGTTCCCAGGAAATTGTAGAAAAATTATACATGACTGGAAATAATGCTAATTGCAAGGAGAGATTCAGCTTCTGAAATTCACTATAAAGTACCTGCAGGTTGCAAAACTAAGGAGCAAGGTATTCTTCATGTATCAACGTGAAAACACTCAATTTGGATTTCCCACGTAGACCATACGAAGTAGTAAGGTAATAATCGAGATATTCTGTTTCCATAATTAAAGATGATAGCAAACTATAGCTTAGTGTTTACTTTTATTTTATTCATCTAAAACTTCTTATGTACTTTGTCATTTTACAATAGTTTTAGTCAATTAAGAACTTTATTAGTCATTGTTTCAGTTCATATTTTTAATCCAAAGGAATACATGGATACATGTATGTGACATAGTTCATTAAATACTGGAAAGTATTCTGTAAAGACTGTGCTTGTCAACTAGTAAAGAGAAACTCACATTGCCATTCAATCCCCTGAAATTCTGGATAGTCATCACCCGAGGAAGCAGAACCATGTACTGTGGAACAGGAGCTGCTTGTGTGTGGCCTACAGGTAAATTCAATGAACTTGATATCACTGGGCATTTCTTTCCACATTTGAATAATAAGAGCCTTAGATTAAGTGGAGGTGCCTATCTAGCTTCCTATGCATTCTCTCCAGCGAAGATGAGTCCATGTGTGGTCCATGCCACCTCCGTTCTCAGAGTCATTCCCTAGGCCACACAACTCCTTCCAGTATGTCACTCTGTGCCCCTTAAAGGGCTTCTGGAAGACTATAAATTGTGAGCTAATACACTGCTGACACCAAACTGTAACATCCACAAAACCTTTGTGATTTTTTACCTTTAAAAGTTTCTTCGAGAGTAGTTTCAAAAAGATTCCAACAGGTTTTCCTTGGGGGTTGAGGTTGTCCATCCATATAGGAAATATGTGACGGTGTTCAAACTACAGAAGCTTTGGAGACACCTTGTACAGAAGCTGAATGGAGGAGGAATCGGTGTGGAAACAGATTTGATGCATCCCAACTTGAGTTCTGTATGCATTTTATATGAGGCCAGATACAATTGCTGCTTACAGCACCAAGTAAGTTTCTCCAAAGGTGAAAGAAATATCAAGATAAACTCCCCTTTTAAAATATACATATTGGCAAAACTTGGAGATATTTGTTTCTCTTTCTACAAATCTTCAAAGCTATGTATTAAGAAAGGTGAATTCAGATAAATCCTTGCCATATCTTCTTTAAGAATAAAAAAAATCACTTTTATAATATCTAAAATATTTTTGATTAGATATTCATGAATAGCTCTAACTCTGGAGTATCAGGAGATCTGCTCTTTGCCGAAGGCTTTTAAAAGGCTAAATTTCTGCTCTACTAGGCTCAGCTCTTTGCTTCTGCTTCTTGCCATAGAATATCTAACATGAATTTCTTCCTGGAGAAAGCAGTGTCAGACACCCCCTTAGGCCGTAAGAGTATGCCCCTTTTAGTTGCTACACATAGGAGTTCGAAAGAAAATGAAATTAAAATAAGTGGGTTCCAGTTTTCATTTTTCATAAAAGCTTCCTAGTCACACACACACACACACACACACACACATGAAAAGGAGAGGAAAGTAGGGGAGTGCAGAGGAGGTGGAAAAGGGAAGGAAGAGAAAGAAAATAAAAGCATCATCTTCATGACACAAGCAGGAGCTCAGGTGGATTCATATCTTCATTCTACCACCAACAGGTATAATGTTAGGAAAAATTCCTAATCTCTCTAAACTGTCATTTGCTTTGTAATGAGTCATAAAAGTGACCATGTGAAATACTTCCTATCTGTGTTGCTATGATGTTTGAACATTGTCATAAACCTTACCTTAGTGCCAGTCAAGGCTAAAGCACCTGCTCAGGCAGAGCACAGCAGCCAGGGTTCAATGCCCAGCATGCTGTGCCATGCCTGCCCCCCCCCACGCACTGAGGTGGTCATTGAGACTGGGCATGTGGGCATGGTTACACATGCCAATAATCTCAGCCCTTGGGAGGCTGACAGCAGGAGAATCACTATGAGTCCAGCCTAAGGAGTAAGACCCTCGAGACTCTGTAGACCCTGTCCTAAATACAGAAAAAAATGAATAAATAAATAAGCCTTAGCATAGGGACGGGCATTTCTAATTGAAGATATTTACTGACTCTGCCACCAGTAATACATTCTTGAACTCCCAAAAGGAACAGAGCTGTAAATAAATGGCCTCAGGTTTATAAATTATTTAAAAACTGGACAAGAATTACTTCCCAACCCTATTCTTCTTGTAGAAAATGCCTTGAGCTTAGTCTTGGGAGTTGTGAGGCAGCAGCATGGCATGGGCGGGAAGAGTGCTGCTGTGAAACAGACTGCGAAGGTCCGCGATCATAGCGCTCCTGGGCACCAAAGAAGACGGCGAGGCTCTGCCATTCCTTTCCTTTGCTAGATTGTCACAGCACTACCCACTCGTGCTTCTTTTCTCAATCCCTGCCTTCTCCCCCATTCCTGGTCCCAAAGTTGCCCTCCCCTCGCGGCACGTGTCCTCCTAGCGCTGGTCATGAGGCTGTACCGGTGAACTCAGAGGAGAGGTGTACTCATCCTATGAAGCACAGAGCTTTCCGAAACTAATTCATCTCCTTACCTCCTATGTTGATTTTTACCAAAAATAGTCTAGTCATTCCACAGGGAAGCTTCTTATAAGCAGAAGTCAAAATGATTTCTATGCAATTCTTTGACTGTCACCTTGAGTTTTTAAATCCTGATGCTTCAGCATATTATTCAAATCTTTAAAAACAATTTTCATTTTATTTCATACATATCTCGATGTTAAGACCACACTTTGACAAGATAAGTATTTCTAGCTATTCTTCATTTAGTTCAAAGTACGTTTGCAGGTTCTGTTTCCCTTGTGCATTGCAAGCTCAGGAAAAAAAGGCCTTAGGCTGTCTCTAATATCCTTAGGAGACTCCCTAACACTACCTTATCAGATATTAACAGGGACAGGTATGGAAAACATCTTAGAATTTATTTTTACTGTTGTTCTGGTAATTGACCTATAGCCCTTGAGTGGACTCACTGCAAGAATACAATGACATCCCAAGCAAAAATAAATTTTCAATACTTAACCCCAGCAGAACAAGTTTGCTCCGTGTCCTCATATTTACTGATACTGGCCAGGAGAACCCAGTATGTGGGTGTCACCTTAACTTCAGCAAAGCCATCTGATCCCATCCTCTCCTCTGCCGAAGGAGTTCAGCTGTTCTGCGCTTAACCACTGTCTTGAAATTTCTTTAATTTCCAAACATAAAACCAAGACTTTAAAGATGGTAATAACTCTTGAGTAAAAAGTAGCCATAGTCAAATTCTTTTGAGAACCAGTTGAAACCTTAAAGAAATATCATTTCTTCTCTAAGCCAGGCATAGTGGTGCATGCCTATAATACCAGCTATTCGGGTGGCAAAAGCAGGAAGATTAGAAATGTGGGTCCGGGCCTAGCAACTTAGTGACTTAGTGAGACTCTGTCTGAAAACAATAATTTTTTTTTTTTAAAAGAACTGGGGATGTAACTCACTAGTAAGGTGCTTACTTACCCTCTGCAAGGCTATTGTGCAATCCCCAATAGTGAAGGAGAAAAAGAACTTAGAACTCTCAATACAGTAACATATTATATAAATGCCTGAAAGTTATAGTAATCCAGTTCACAGCTTACAAATTTCTAGGAAACACTGCATTATTTTCACTGAAATTTCACAGTAAAGACTGTTGACAAAAAGTTGTATCAATATCACCAACAAATACATTTTAAAATATCTTTAAATAAAAAATTCATTAAATGTAATTTCACTAGTAAATATCAATTCATTCATTGCCAAAGTTTTTGGATGTAGAATGGAGAAATGACACTACATAACTAGCTTTGTTAAAAACAACTCTTAGTAGTTATCACTTTAAAATTGTTAACAAAAACAGTTAAATCTAATGCCTTAGTATCTAAATAGAATTTGTAACTATTACATCACTGATGTACTTTGACTTAAATTGGACAACTGATTAGTTGAAAGAAGTAAGTAATTTTATTAACCCGATTCTGGTCAACTTAAAGCAAAAAAGAAATTATTAAGTGAGAATGCCATGTCTTTAGAACTATCCTGTGAGAATTTCAGAGATAGGCAAAAAAGAAAAAAAATTACTCTGTAAGTATCTAATAAAGTGCACAGAATCTTTGCACATTAAAAGCATTTTTATTATAAGTGATGTATGTTATAATAGTTTATGAACAAATGAGAAACCATTTTTAATATTAGGGTTTGAGATCATGTTTAAATTAAAGATTTTTGGGCCTGCAGCTTAACTCAGCTGCTTAAGCACCTGCTAGGGCAAACGTAGTCAGGCACAGGGGACTGGGATTCGATCTCTGGCTCCACAAGCTTTATCCACCAACCCTTAAAGCAGCCTAAGCAAGCCAAAGAAAAAGTCCTTCTCCAATTAAAGATTTTTGTACTGAATTATGCAAGCAAAAATTAAATATTTGGACAGTTAGTACTAAAAAAAAAAAATCTTTGCTAGGCATGATAGTACATAGCTATAATCCCAGCACTTAGGAGGCTGAGGCAGTAGAACTGCCATGAGGTTGAGGCTAGCCTGGCTACATAAGTGAGTTCAAGGCCAGTCTGCACTATATAGAGAGACCCTGTCTCAAAAAAAAGGTGTGATATGACACCATACTATATTTTGTCAAAAAAGGAAACCAAAGTATCATTTAGTAAATATTTTATTTTATAATGAAGTTTTTTTTGTCATCTATTGTTTACCTTTCATTTTCTCAACAGGAGTTTTTTTCTGTCTTCAAATACTAAGTATTCTATAATATTTTGTAATGGAAGAGAATAGAAATATATTTGAATTTCATGCTCCTCCCTTATTAATAAAAGATGATGCTAAGGGTATTATAAGAATTAAGAAGGCATATAGCGCACATATTTTCTAAACATTTATGCACTGAACTAGTAAAAGATCCAAGTTTAGAAGAAACTTGAGGAGGCACTAACAGAGAGTTGACTCATTAGTAATTTACATCCATTCTGATTTTGAAATCTGAAAGACATGTAATTTAAACTATCATATTTATACCTCAGTACAACAAAATTTATTTTATAAATTAATTTGAAGGCTGTAGAAGCACTTAGTCCTTTTCTTTTCATTACATTAAATGTCCTAACCAGTGCAGTGATAAAGGAGAAAGAACAAAAGTCAGACAGACAGACAGAGAAGAGACTTTCTTCCACTCAAAGAGAAGATGAAAACATCGAAAATGCCAAGGAACCTAACAAACATGCTAGTGATAAAAGCGAACTTACAAAATTACACAATCTAGCATAATTCTGTATATTAGCAATGAATAATTAGAAAATGGATTTTTTATAAAAGAAAATCTATATACAGTCATATCTAAATATGCAAAATACTTGGACTTAAAGGACTGGGCAGGATCTTATTAAAAAAAAAAATAAAGCATTACTGAGTAAAACTACAGAGAAGTACGTTAAGGTAAACCAATTTCAAGGACAGGAAGTCGAAATCTCATACTCCTAAAGAGACATGACCGTTATCCCCCAATATATCCATAGATGCAATGCAATATCAGTTAAAATATAAGATAATGGCGATACAGAATTTAATAACCAAATTCAAGTTGATTTGAAAGTTCAAATGACTTACAAAAAGTGTACAAAGATTAATATATTCTAGAAAATCAACAACATTCTATTTGTGTAGTAATAGAGTATATATCAATAACATAGTCAGAAAAATGCACATTTACAATTATATTGTTTCCCAAAACTATACAAGATAATTCAGTGAGGCTATGAAATCACTTTAATAAGATGTGGTAAAATTATTAGATACCCATGTAGAAAACTATGAATCTTGAGCTTAAGTTTCACATACCCAAAAAGAAAATTCACAGTAAGACACAGAATGTTTCATAAAAGTTAAAATTATAAAAATTCTAGAAGTAAATAAAAAGAAATATTCCCAACTTTAGGGTAGGTGATGGTTTCTTAGACAAACTATAAAAAATAAATTTGAAATGATTAAAATTAAAGGCTTGATAAGACATTAGAAATGGTGCACATTTAAAAGAGCAAGATGAAAGGTATTCAACTATGGTATTTTTAATTGCACGTTACTGTCCTTAGTGTAGTTGCTCAGACTGTACATATTCACAAATAGAGTTAGTCAAAGTAAAAATTTTAAACATTAACTGCTACTTTTGAAAACCGATGGAGATCAGTAGTGAATGTGTACCATTTCTAATGTCTTCTATTCTCTTTTTTTTTTTTTTTTTCAGAACTGGGAATCAAACTCAGGACCTTGCACTTGCCACGCAGGCACTTGTGCCACTGAGCTATCTCCACAGATATCTTTGAAATAATTTTAAAAATAAAGAATAAAAAGGACAATAAAATAATTAAGCTTTATTGAAAGGAAGAGATTATGTTTAATTGTTTGACCAACTTTATATACCTATATATGGCACTTTGAGCAGCAAATCTGATAACAATGCTTAATATAACAGCATTTTTAATTTTCAGTTATTGCTTTGAAATTCTGTGCTATTTATGTTGTTTCATGTTTCTTTGTTTCTGCCTTTGTTTCTGTTTTTCATCTTTAAAATAATAAAAAATTACCACTCACTAACAACAACAAAAAAGTTAAAAGCTTTCACTCTTTGAAAGACATGACATTGCACAAATTATAAATGGGGAGAAAATATTTGAAGTGTACATCTGATAAGATGATTTATATGTATAGTACATAAAGAACTTTCAAAGCTTAACAAGAAGCTATAAATATATTTATAAAATCATCCAAACATTTAGACGCATACCTCACAAAGGTAAATATACAAATAATTAATAAGTATATATGGGGTTTTCATTATCATTTTTTAACTAGGAAATTATATCTCTACCAAAATAAGAAAGCTCTACAGGTCCATTGGAATGGTTAAGATGAAAATTCCCAGCAAGGATATGTAGGAATGAGACTTCTCATAGATTGCTGAAGGGAATAGAAATTAATGTATTTTGAAAACAATTTACTACTTTTCTATAAACTTAATCCAATGCTTATTATTTGTCCAAGAAAATCATCTCTTAGGTATTTAATGAATATATATATATATATATATATATATATATATATATATATATGTTCAGGAACATGAATGTTTCAATGAAAAACTCCAAAACTAAAAACAATATGAATATCTATCCCTTAGTGTAACGCATGTACACAATAGAACTAGTAGTCAAACATAATGAAATATTGTTACCCTACGCAACATGTAGAAATTTCAAAATCATCAAGAGAATGAAAAACAAGAGTACATGTTACATAATTTCATGTATGAATTTTTAGAACAGCTATATTACAGTTGCAAAGTACATTACCAGAAATATTCCTCATCTTGATTGTGGTCATGATTTACTAGTATGGACATTTGCTAAAACTTGTTGAGGGCCAGAGATAAGGCTCAATGTCACAGTACCTGCCTAGTGTCACAGGGCACGCCTGTAATCCCAGCTCATAGGAGGTTGTAAACAGGAAGATCACTATGAGTCTGGGTTAGTAGTGAGACCCTGAACACTCTGTAGGCCCTTCCCTAAAAAAAAAAAAAAAAAAAAAAAAAAAAAAAAAAAAAATTAAAATGTATTCTCCTAGCAGTGAAAAATCAACTTCAATGACATCCATATATATCCAGAGTGCCATAAGACAGGTAGGTGCCTTTTCTCCTCACTTCAAGTGTTAAATACTTTATAATATTTTTCACTTTTTAGTAACAGCAAAAACTATTTTATTATCTCATATATAGCATGTCATACCTAAATCTCAGATTTCTCTTCTATCAATTAAAAATAGTACCATGATTCCCATAAGAATTAAAAAAGAAAAAAGGTATGTAAATTATGTTATCTATTTTTATTTTTATGTTTTATTTTTACTTAAAATAAATAAATTACATGTTATCTAATATTCATGCATTGAAAAGCAAAAATTATTGATGCAGACATTATTATATTTTGATATATATTACTTTTTTACATGAATGTAAGCAAACTTGGAGTCCTCAGGCTGACTTAGAAGATCTACTGCTTTTCACAGTTGGAATGCAAGGTGCTCAGCGTGCTGGCCGTATAGGCCCGCAGTATAGGAGATACACATGGAGAAGGAGCTGAGAAGAGAAGAATCAAACTCCATCTTGACCTTCTGCTTCAAAGGGAAAGCTGAATATCTGCTAATTATTGTCCCAAAGTGTGAATCTGACTGAGACATGTACACAGGAGGGTATCTCAAATGAAAAGCATTAAAGGCGCAAGAGCAATACAGGGAAGTCTCAATCGGAAGTCAAAATTCTCACCTACTGCCACTCCACTCCTTTCGAAGCTATCATCACATATATCCATGCAGCAGCACCATCGCATCTCCATGTAAGGCCTGTTTCTTTGCCCATGCCAATTCTTATCTCTCCTTTTTCAATGTAACTTGCTATCATCTGAATAATAGTTAAATAATCTCTTCATTTCTGCTATATTTCATGTGAATTATTTCACACTTAAACTGAAATTTTTTCATATGAAATATTTCTTAATTTGGCTTCAGATATTTTACTTTTTCTAACAATCATAAGTCATGCAGATAGTTCTAAGGAAAAATCAAAGTGTTTCAGAATCTTTGCCATAACATAAGACTTATTTAATAGGCAGCAATAGACAAAATCACTGTTGCAATTTTAAGATTAACTCTTAAATTCAGTAATGTGAATGCTTACACAGGGTGAATAATAGCTTTCCAAAGGTAGATGCATCTTACTAGAAAAGCAACAACTTTGCAAGTTCTCCCATTTAAGATTCTGAGAACTGCTGTGTTAGAGAGTGTGTCTCCACCAGAGAAAGAGAATGCAAAGAGAAGAATGAATTAGAATTGTTAGGGAAATTTTTTGTTAGTTTCATATGTTTTCTCTACCTCTCAGAATTCTGATTGATTGACGAGGAGTGAGCGCAAACCCAAAAAAATTCTCGGAGAGTTAAGTGCATGCATTCTACACCACCCATTTCCCATCACCAAGCTTTGAAGCACTACTGAGCCATCCTGCTGGCAAATTCTGTGGTCTTCACTGACCAACAGGAAGGGTGGAAGGGAAGCAGCCAGGCATATGGAGCACTACCCTCTGTAGGCAACAGTCACTGTACGCTTGTGCAGGGCGACCCTAGAGGAACTCTAGGAGGGACAGCTCCAGAATCTCCAATTTTAATTTCCTCAAATAAGATTTAGGGATTCAGATGATTCTAACAAAATAATGATCTAAGTCGGGTGTGGTGGCTCACACTTGTAATCCCAGCACTCGGGAGGCTGAGGCAGGAGGATTGGTGCGAGTTCGAGACCAGCCCGGGCTACAAAAGTGAGCTCAAGGCCAGCCGCAACTGCATAGCGAGACCCTGTCTCAAAACAACAACAACAACAACAACAACAACAAATCTATAATGATATCAAGGACCCTGGAAGAAGGTATTACTAGTTCAGGCTAGAACTCATACTTCATATGTAACTAAAATATTCTATTTTTTGACAGTGAGGATTACAAATTGTAAACTAGTTGCAGATGACTCCAAAGATTAGGAGTTGCCAACAGCAGTACATAAAACACACATGGTTCAGAGACATACAGTTTGTTTGTTCAAAATTTTTTAAATATGTGAATGTGTATTTAAAATTTTCCACCCATAAATATTTTATTATGCATCTGCAAAAATAGCAATGTGCTTCTTAACGTAACCACATGAACTTTTTATTTTAAAATTAAATAATTCCTAATATCATTTACCCAGCCAGTATTTCCTTAATGTTGAAGTTTTTAAAAAATCAGAATTTATGTAAAATATATACATTAAAATTGGTTAATGTATCTTTTAAATCTCTTTGGGTCTGTAAGTTCTTCCTCTGTCTTTTTCTTGCCCCTTGCGATTATTTGTTGAAGAAACTGGTGTTGGTCCTACAGCTCCCAATAGTATGGATTTTGCTGATTGCACCCCTGTGGTGCCATTTAACAAGTTGCTGTATTGCTATATCCTTGTAAACTGGGAGTTAGATGTGGAAGTTACATTGTGTTCACATTCATTTTTTTAAGAAGACCATTCATAGCTAGTGATTTATTCTGCTGTTGTCTTTCTGTGGGATTAACAAGTATATGATTCTCAGTGTCTAGACACAGCAGCATTTTAAAATGAAGATTTCATAGCATTTCTAGATGTATGGCTTGTTTTTTTTCTGTTTTTGGTTTTGTTTTGTGTTTTGGGGAAGGCTTTACAGGGTGTCCAGGGTCTCACTATTAGATCAGACTCATAGCGATCCATCTGTTTGCAGCCTATACATATGGTTTGTTTGAAAAAAAAAAAGAGCTGAGTATCAGACACTTGCTATAAGTAGGATATGAATCCTCAGTAGTACCCAAAAACCCATGCTCTGGTGGCCTATGCCTGTCCTGCTTCCTCTTTTATATCATGTGTTTATCTCCTATAGAGCTTTAAATTCAATGTATCCCATGTATAATTTTCTGCCTAAATGAAAACAACATAGAGAATTAAATTTTTCTTTTTTCTAGTTAAAGCAATGAACAATTAGAACAGAACAATGAAGTACTGTTGGGACAATGCATACGTATAAGAATGGAGTTTTTGATTAGGAAAAATAATATGTATGAGTGGCCAGCAAGCAAAATGTATAATGTATAGAAGATTCACAGTTTGAATACATACTACATCAGCATGACAACTCAAGGAGAATACAGCAATCATTCAAAAACAGTTTAGCAAGAACTGAGATATTTTACCCATTTTCAGTCTAAAATCATGATAGATTTCATTTACTATAGTCTAGTGGTATCAAGATAGCATTTTCTAAATACAGTTTTACTCTGCCAAGATATAAATTATTTTTGTCTAACTAAATCACTATTTCATCTGTCTAACCTTCATCTTTTAGTTACTTATCAGTTATCAGTTCCTGATACTAAGTTGTATTTAGGTTTTCACAGTAAGTTCTCTGATTGTTTGAATTTG
>PVJA010024359.1:20974-32028 GCA_004027025.1 Myocastor coypus
AAAAAAAAAAAAAAAAAAAAAAAAAAAAAAAAAAAAAAAAAAAAAAAAAAAAAAACCCGCATCAAATTCAAGTTAGAAGTTTGATGCAATTCATAGAATGGAAAGACAAATATTCTTCAGTGTAATTATCACAATGGTTAAACAATTTAAAAAATGTTTAAAGAGTATGTTAGCACATGCCTGTCACCTCAGCACTACTGAGGCTGATGCAGGAGGATTGTTGTGAGATTTAGACTAGCCTGGCCTATGTAGTGAGTTCAAGGTCAGCCTGAACTACAGAGTGAGCCCTGTCTCAAAAAAATAAATATTGGAATGGTATGTTCACTCTTTTCCTAGACAATCTTAGTCTATATGAGCATGAGCTTGGTCCTTGCATTCTAGGACTTGAATGCTCAATAGAGATCATTGTAGCTTAACAAATGCTAGCATAGCTAATTCTTCACTTGGAAACTCTATTTCTATCAAAATGTGGGAAAAGAAAACATTTAAAGATAAGAAAATTCTGAGATGTCATTTTGGTTTTTGTTTGGGGTTTTGCTTTGCTTTGCTCTCTTCTGTTTTGCTTTGCTTTGTTTGAGATGGGCTGTGGTTATGTAGTTGAACATAGTAGAGCCTGTCCTTGAACTCACAACGATTTTCCTGAGTCAGTCTCCTGATTTCTGGGGATATAGTCATGGGCTATGCACATCTAACTGTTTTCAGTGTTAACAACAGCATTCTAGATAATATTCTACAAAGAGAAAGCTCATTAAAAATATACTAAGCAACTCCCCTAGTGATCCCTAGGAACAATTTCAGAGCAATTATTTATGCCCCAAACCAGCTGTGGAAATTCTATGATCATCTGTCAGAAAACATCACAAACTACAGAACATTCAGGAAGAAATACTCACAAGAAAAAATAAATTTACTCATTTTTTTAATGTCTGTATATTGCTGCCACATCAGACGGAGATTAATGCATTAAATGTTGGTTAGATACTAATATTGCAGTAAAATATTTAAAAAGTGTGACAATGTTTTTGAAGTATAATCTAATGAACATGAGGAACTCAAAGAGCGTCTATAAAATGTGACAAATAGTAACACAACCATCAACAAAACAGTCCTAGAACAAAGATGCACAAGTGAATTGCTTTTCCTGCGAAAGTGAACAGAATAGTCACAAAAGGCATTGATTTTTAGGGGCAATTTAATAACAAGAAGTTCCCTGTCCCAAAAAGACAAAAACAAACAAAAAATAACCAGGCATGGTAGTGAGTGCCTATAATCCTAGCCTTGCAGAGACAGAGGCAGGAAGATAGCTGCGAGTTCAAGGTCAGCCTGAGTTACAAAGTGAATTCAAGGCCAGCCTGAACCATGTAGCAAAATACTGTCTCAAAAAGACAAAAAGGTACAAACAAATTAATTTTTGTGCATGTCATATACAGCACTGAGAATAGAAATTTCTGAATATAAAATTAAAGGGTGGCGGCAGAGGCTCAATGACGTTAGAGTTGGAGTCTCTAAAATTATAACACTCCCTTGTGTTTATGATATCAGTCAGGCAATAGCTTCTGCAGCTACCAAAGTCCTACACTATCCAAGGCAGGAAGAATAAAGGAACGACAATAATATTTGTCCTCTTCATTCATGAAAATGAAACCCTCTGTAGAACTGACCAGCAAAGTGTTACATCTTAGTAGCAAGAATTGTGCAAATAGTTAGCAGGGGTGAAGTCCAGGAGTGGAAATAGCTGGCATTTACATTCAAAATTTCTCAGAAAACACAAGACTAACAGTAGAAAACACAAATTACAATGCACACCATATCTTCAAGAGGCAGACAAAAGGTAATGACAGTCTGATACACCATGGCAATTGAAACTATTCATCAAGAATGAGGAAGTAATAGGAAACATTACCTCACATTATAACTTAGGATGGTAATTTTGTGCAGGAAGAATAAATGAGTAATGACAGAAATGAATGCAAGGAGGATTTATTTACTGCAACAACATGGAAATAGTAATATTAAACTAAGCAATTGGGAAACACAGAAGCATAAACCTTAATAAACACACTTTGCCCACATAAAATGATGACTACTACTAATTTTGTAAGATTAAAAAATAGAAAAGCTAAAATCCTAAATGATAATAACATACATGACTATATAGGATAATGAGAACAAGTAGTTCTAAGTTTCTTATGTGCTTCAAACTGGAAGATTACTATACTGATTAGTCTTTTTATTAGTAAAATACACATGTCAACATTTGAAGAATAACAGTTACATGAAAATGTTCCTCTTGCTCCTAAGTTTTCTGCTCTCCTGTTTTGATCCTGAGTGGATCAGAAACTCAGTAACAAGGAGAAGGAAAGATGGGAACCAGGCAACTTCAGAGAGGGTAAGTGCCACGACAGTTCCAGCAGAGAGGAAAGCATTATGAATGGAAAAAGATGTCTCTCTCTGCCTCTCTCTCTCTCTCTCTCTCTCTTTCTCCCTCTCCCTTTTCTCCTTCTTACTGCACTACATCCCAACTCAAAAATTACATTGCCTTTCTTAAATTTGACAAAAGAATCTTACTAAGTTACCCAAACTAGGCTCAAACTCAACTCTCCTTCATCAGCCACCCAAAGTACTAAGATTACAGGCATGTACCACTGTTCCTGGCAGGTCTTTAAAATGAGACCAAAATAGAAGTCAATAGATTAAATTATAAAATACTTTCTAAACAGTATTATACTCCGTATGGCTCCTCCGTTAGGTAGATTAGAATCATCTGGAGAATTTTGTAAATTTAAAGAATGGTACTCCAGGGGCCAGGGAGATAGCTCAGTATTATAAGCACTTGCCCGGCAATTGCAAGGTCCTGAGTTCAATTCCCAGTACTGGAAAAAAAGAAAGAAGAAAGCAAGCAAGCAAGAAAGGTTCCCCAGTAAGTGATTGATTCCTTTTTTGCTGTTGTTAATTTTAATGAGAAAGAAATAACAATGAGAAAAATTTAGTTAGTAGACAGCTACAATAATTAACACCTTGGATGTTGCTGTCTCCATAGTACTTGTTCAGAGTACAAGATGTAGACAGCACACATTTTCTAAACACTATTAGTACAAATTTTTCTTCTCACTGAATTAAGAGAAAGTAGCTATATACATAGTCCATAATAGTAGTGGGTTATTAGCACAAGTGGCAAAGTCAGAAACTGTTTATTTGAGCCTTTTACAGCTTAGCATATTAATATGGCTCTACTTTTTACTAGTATAATCATTATGAAAATCAGTGTGGAGACTCTTTAGAACACTAGGACTAGAAATCCCATTCAATCCAGCTATCTTCCTACTGGGAATTTTTCCAAAAGATATGAAAACACCATATCTGTTGTGGTTTATGTCTAGTTGTCCCCCCAAAGCCTCATGTAGTCATTGGGTGGGGACTTCTAGAGTTTGAGACTTGATCCGTGATCCCTGGGGTTATGGCTTTTAGTACTGATGGGATTATGGGTCGAAGTACTTCTGGGATTATGGGTGTAGCCTAAGGTGGAGGCTAAGGCGGAGAGCCTGGATGTAATATAAAGAGAGGCAGAGAGACAGACTGAAGCTCTAGCTGTTGCTGTTGCTCTGCTGCCGTGTTGGTTGGCTGCCTCTGCCACCATTTTGCTGCCATTCTGCCGCTATGTATGAACTCTGCCCTGCTCCACTCAGCCTTGGGCCAGCCGAATATGGACTGAAACCTCCACAAACTGTGAGCTAAATAAACCTTTCCTTCCTTCATTTTGACTGTCGGGTATTTGTCCCAGCAACGAGCAAAAAGTAATTAAGACAATATCATAACAGTTTAGTAGATGGTTTAGTAGAATTAAGTGGTTTAGTAGAATTAAGAAAAGTGTATAGATGTGTCATAAAGTTATTAAAAATGTTGACAAAATGGACAGAGAACAAGGACTTATTACAAAACTGAGCCCACTAAGATAGATGCTACCTCTTCCACTGATTAGCAGAGAATTTATGCTACAAGGAAAAGTTCCAGAAAAGCCTGCTTGACTCATGGTTGCCTCACAAATAAGACATCTTACAATGGTTGGCCAAATTATAAAGTTGCTGCAATGACAATTTCTAACTTAATGGTGTCATATCCTTTCTCTTATTCCATTTAAGGTATTAACAAGGAATAAATTATTTCAACTACTTTAACAATAAGAACACCCAAGAAATAGTTTGTTTGGTTCAGTGTTTTATCTAGGATCCAAGAAAGTATGTCAGAAGACTAGCAAGACATATCTGGAGGAGCAACGCTCACACATGTAATGTTCTTCTTGAAAGTCACCTTTTTCAAAGCTGCTGTTCATTGTGTTCTACTCTTTTCACTTGAAAACTCTCCTTCTCTTATGTGAGAAAAAATTTTTATTTCCCCAGTCCCTGTTTGAATTACACAAATGAAGCGCTTGCATAGTGGATGAAATCTAAATGCCGAAATGAAAATGAAAATGTTGATGTAATTTGCAAACTATCAAGGAAACTCATTCCAAATATTTCATTTCCCCTCTGGAAAAAGAAAGGGAGAACAGAAGCAAACAGTCCCGTTATGCTTTTCTCAGATGCTTTATTAGGGAACCGAGATAGCAGTCATATTAACAACACTTGTTAAACAATAAACTGTTCTTGCTAGTATTTTTAATTTTCCTATAATTCAAACTATATGAGTAATTGACCCAATAAAAGTTCTGAGTCTATTTCTGAAATAGTAATCTTGGGAGAAATTAGCAAGGAAAGAAAAAACTATAGTTTCTGGTAATGGAAAAAAGTTATCTCATATACAGAGAGATTTTATGATTACAGAAGGAAATGGAATGTTTTACTGTTAGATGCTATATAGGATATATTCATCCTGATTAACTATGAGACTTTCCAATCTCACTGAATTTCTGGTTTCCTCCTTTAAAACACCAAAGTGAGCACCCAAAAGTCTTAGTTTCAAAGGTTTACCCACTGATGTCTCATCAACAGTTGTGCCCAGCCTATGAGAAGAAAGTTTGGTGTTCCCAGCATGAGGACAAGGCTCAGTGACTGGACTGCAAAGATGGAATGTTGGTGCTTTTAATTCTTTCTTAATCTACTGTACTGCAATAAAATCCTTTCATAGCACTCTTGAGTGGTCATTAACTTAGCTTGAATAGTTCTGTTAGGGTAGCTTAGAAAAGGTCATATTTCTGGTATTGACCAGGAAAAGAGTGACAAACAAAACTGTCATTTCACTCAAGAAGACAGTACCAAGTCTGATTTCATACTTCACGCTTCCATAGGCAAGTGCTACCTCCTTGCATCTCTCACGCTCTTTTTCTACTAATTCTAAGAGTACATGCACATAGAATCTAAGTGCACCGCCTCTTTCTTTCAGGTGGACATAGCCTGTTCAATATTATTGCTACAGAATTCTGCACTTAGCTATGTCTCTACCACATTAGAGTTTAGATTTGGTTGTCCTCCCAGAGCCTTGTGTGTTTGGAGGGTTATTGATTTGTAGATATGCTGCAGCCAGGCGACTGTTAGAAGGCGGAGCCTGGCTGGAAGGGCTGCAGCACTACGTGACCTGGAAAGATGCATTTTCCTTCTAGCTCCTCCCTGTTCTAGCTTCATCCTTGCTGCATGACTTGAGCAGCTTTCCCCTGTGGTGAGCCTTTCCCATTATGTCATTTTCACCTGTTAGCCTGTCAATGAAGGGCTGAAAACGAAAAGCCAAAACAAACCTCTCTTTCTTTAAATTACAAGTTTTAGATGCTGTTTCTCAGTGATGAGAGAAGGGGTCAAGGCACCCTCTCATTTCTGAAATTTCATACTCTGCCTTGAATATTTACCCTGGTTTATGTTTTTATTCATATATGGGTATCAGGTGGATTTTTTGATTGACAGGTTTTTATTTGGGGCTAGAAGTTCTTTTCTGGATTTCTCTACATGTCATAAGGAATGATACAGGAATGGCTTTTATAAGAGGAGGGAAAATTTAGGCTAGAGTTTGCAGCAACATATACTTGGTCCCTTGATTTCTTCACTGTCCATCAGAGCAACTGACAGAGCTATACTTTCTGAAAAAAAGCAGTGTGGGTTCTAATATACACTGGGAAGTTCTCCCACTATGGGTCTCTTTTCATAAGAAAGGAGTCATATAGATAAGGGAGTAAGAAAGTTACTGGGCACCAGCTAAGCTATTACAAGGGTGCTCTGGAATCCAGCTGACAAATTCTAAGAGAGCTTGGGTCACATGGCATAGTAATCCTCTCAGCTGGGACAAGCACACAGATGGAGGAAACTATTTCCCCACAAAGGACTGAGTGAGTTGCCTAGACTTAGTCTTCTTGTTGTAGCAGAAAAGCAAACCAGGTCCTTCAAGTTCATTGACCAGAAAATTCAGCAGCAGCTAACAAGATCACATCCGAGTAATTCCGTTCATTGCATCATCATCTTCTTTGTCTTCCTCTACTAAGTGGTCCACACAGGAGATGAGCAAACTAAGAAAAATCTTTGGTAATAGTCTAAGTAGATGCAGGCTGACCTACATCTATGTAGAAGATGTTTGTTTGTTGCTTCTGAGGCAGGATAAGAAAATAGTTGTGTGACAATCCTTCAAATAAATCATCATTCATATATGTGAAAAATAATAAACACAGTTTCTAAGGAAGCACACTTATCTTCAAAGCTGCGACTTTTGGCAATGTCAATTCATAAAACATCATAAGGAGGGGCCCAAAAAGCAGACAAATTGGAATCATTAGTGAGTTTTGCATGCTCTGTGGACTTCCCACCTTCTTTTAATAAACTTCAAGATAAAAGAATCAGTTTCACATCTTACTTTCTTACACTAAAGAATAACTTTTGCTGCCAAAGGCCAGAGTGTTTCTCAGCAGAGATGAGGCACAAAGACAGTGAAGATCGTTCCCTTACCATTAGGTGCAGATGAAGAGGTAGACCTTCCATCTACCAAACCCACACAAACCTATAGCTAGGTAATGCCTGTCTCACACTTCATTTGAAAGAAGTGAGTCTAATATTGAGAAATAAATGTCATTAAGAGGGCACACCAAAGTCTGAGGTTTTTTTTTTTTTTTCCTGTGGGTAAAACAGGATGCAAAATTTTTTAATTTTTAAATTCTGAAATCTTATATAAATTTTTTTTGTATTTTTTTAGGGAAGGGTCTATAGGGTGTTTCGAGTCTGACTACTAGCTTGGACTCATAGAGATACACCTGTTTACAGCCTCCCAAGAGCTGGAATTACAGGCGTGTGCTACTACCCCCAGTTTCAACTGCCTTCTCAGTGCACCCAGGAGCGGGGCCAGCACAGTTAGCCCAGGGATTGAACCCCTGGCCCTTGCCCCTGCTTGCAGGTGCTTTAATCCACTGAGCTATTTGGTGGGTCCTTTATCTAAATGTTCAGGCAATCTTTGTATGTGTTTTTAGAAGTGATAATACTAGTACCATGAATAATTTTTTAAGTTCTGAACTAAACTGTTGGCTATTAATACATAAATACATACAGCTTGATAACTTCTCCTTTGTGAATCATTCAAATTTTTATAGATTTAGGAAAAGCTATATATTCATCACATTACTCCAGTGTGCAAATTGCATATTGGGAGTGAAATGAGAATATTGAGTGGAGTATCAAGTCCTTTGGGCCACAGGGACATGATTGAGGAAATTTCTGCTGCAGCACGGTATATAGCCCTGTAGGGGCAAAACAGAGTTGGAAAATCTCCCCACGTTATAAAATTAACTCCCTCACAATGATTCATAATGATAATGTTGATAATTTGCATTTTTAAATGATGAATTAGACCATAAGTATTTGCTAGGTTTTTGTGTTGATGTAAAAGAAATGTAAACCTTTAGTGTATAGTTCAAAATTGCTTATAATGCATGTGGAAAAATATTAGTTCCTCCAGGTATTAATAGATACTCCATGAACATATAAAATGAGAGATGGCTCTTAGATGAGTTGCTTTTGTAAATCCACTATTCCATAAAGTAAAGGAAAATTTTAATGCATAAATTTGCATTGTAGTTTAATAGACCACAATAAATTGTAGTTTTCCAAATAATGAAATGTATTAAGAAGCATTTTTCAAACATAGATTGCCAAGTTATATCTTTTATTTAAATATAATATTAATTAATATTTTATTAAATGCTAGATCATAGGAAATAATTTATGGGAAACAACAAGTCCTATCTATCATAAAGAGTTTGGATTTATAAGTCACTTTCCCTTTACAAAGCATTAAAGTACACATACATTGAAGACAGTCCTCATATTTTTCAATTACATTCACAGATGGGCAAATTAACATGTTTAATAAATGGAACATTTAATGACTTTTCAAAATCTACACAAGCAAATTTGGAAAATAGAATGACAGATCTTTCATTCATCTCATTCTCAATATGTGCTAATGACATATATTTAAATACTCCCCTTACACAGCTTTTACTATCTTATAACTATGTAAGATAAAATCTTTGAAAGCTTGTTTATATAACTAGGGATTCTGTTTGAGTTCTTATTTTAAAAATCTCTAACATGTCCAAGATCATGTCTTTCAAGAATAACAGACTGAAAAACCTGTAAGATGTATTTGAAAGACACGATCTTGGACATATTGAAAAATTTTAATATGAAAATTAAAATAGAATCACAAATAAACAGATGAGCCTTTTAATGTTTTGCCCTGTGAAATTAACAAAAATTATATAAGGTAAATGTTAAAACTACAAATTTAAAAATTTGAGAAATACATAGGTACTTGAAGGAATATAAATAATTGCACGGAAATGAATGCAAGCAAAAGAGGACAGCTACAAAGATTTGAGGTGGAACTCTACTGAGGCAAATCAGAGGTAACTCGTGAAGAATTCTCCTCAGAATCTGCACGTATTTGAGAATAGGAAAGTGCGCATGACCCCAAGGCAAAAAATCAAATACAGCAGTGGCAAACAGCCTGCAGCCTACAGTGTGCGGCCAGCCAGGCAAGGTGATCCCAGCACTGATTACAGCTCAGGTCCAACGAAAACAACATCCTGAGAGAGTATATGCCTCCTGCCTGTGGAAGAGCCCAGGGTCCGCAGTGATAGCTAGATCCATGCACGTGGTACACAGTCAGGTACTTCCTACAACTCTGGCAGGAAAATCTGCAGGAATGCCAAACAAGGAGAGTCTCCATCACCATTTCTCCCCTGAAAAGTAGTGCATAAAAGCAGTGGCAGGTCTGAGGTTAGTGGTGACCAGCACTCTGCTGCTAGGAGTTGGGAGACTCATGATACTCCTTGTAGCTCGGGTCAAGTGAAGGCATCATGCTGGGGGGTGGTGTCTAGCCTCCCGAGGGAAGGAGGCCAAGTGCACGGTGAAGGAGGCAGAGCTGCTAAAGCAGGCACCACCTTATCCTCATCTGTCTGAACTCTCTTTGCACTGGGAGACCAAGACCATCAGTAGACATACCCACAGCAGAAAGCTAGACAAATTAGGACATTAGTGAAGGTGTGCTCTAGGAAATCAGAGGGCAGTAATTGAGACAGGACTGATAATCTGCAGGAACAGAAACATACAAGGTCACAGGCATGGATAGGGACCTGAAATCAGTCCAGACTACACAGTGACTGTGATCAATATGATCCAGATAAAAAGAGAGACACAGGAGTAGCTCCAGAGTGGACAGCTGACGTTGCCATCCCAATCATTCCCAGTCTCTTTGCTCAAGATGTACTCCACCACCAGCCCTGCCCTCCAAATGCCACAGAGGCTATATCTCACATGAGATAGATTCCACTGCCCACTACAGCTAGCTGATAGAGGAGTCTGTGTGAGCTCTTTCCCATTGGCTCCTAAGTCCCAAACAGAAAGACTCACCAACTTCAGGTGCCACTGACTTTCAAGCTCAGTGGAAAACCTACGGGAGGTACGCACAGAGAGTTGAGAGTTTGTGGAATGCCAGAGACAATGCAGAGGCAGTGAAAGATGCGGAGTACACTCAATCAGAGTGGAATGGAGAAAGCATGAGAGAACTCTACCTGCAAAGGGAACCAGAATCTATCTGAGGAGTCTGACAGGATTCTACTTCTTTGCATATGTGCATTTTTCCTCCTCTTTTCTGTCTTTCATTGAGTTTATGCATGCAAGATGTTAAGTAGTGCTTTAGTTTTAAATCACAAAGACAACAAAAACATAAGGAAAGATGGTAACAGGACACATTTAAGAACCCGCCATCTCCCAAAAGCTAATCACACGGGCACTGAAGTTGATGTTACCGGCAAAGATTAAAATGTTTAAAGTGATCAAAGACAAAAAAAATAAGCAATCCATATTATGTTCAGTGAGTTTAAAAAGCATTTAATTAAAGAGACAAAGAACTTAATGTACTGCTCAGAGAGCTTAAGGAGACATAAAAAATCAGTCAACTGAACTAAACAAGATGATATAAGGTGTGAATTATCATTGCAGTATCAAATTAGAAATTATGAAAATAAAGAAATCAAAAACTCATCATCCGTCATATGAAAAATTCAATTGAAGACACAGATGCCAGGTTTAATCAGTGTAAAGAAAGTCTAGAACTCTAGAAAACAGGGTTAATGTAGCAGATCATGTACTGAGTGCTAACCTAAAAACTATGAAACACCATAGAAAATAGATCCAGCAGCTACTAGGTGGCAAAATAAAGCTAGGAATTATTAGAGTAAGGGGAAGATTAGAAGATGCATAAAAATGTACTGGTTAAAGTGATGATAAGCCCAGTACCTATGTTATAGAATAATAGTATCACAAAGCTTTTCTGCTGGAGGGTTGAGAATGTAAGTTAACAGACCGACAATTGGAGAAAAAGAAGAGCTATAAGGATAGCCAATATTTTGGACCTAGCCCTTCAAGGTCAGTAAAGACCCAGGATATAAGAGAACCTGTGCTGTAATATCCTATAACTCAGAGGTGTCCCAAATTTCCTGGTCAAGGAGATTATGGGACCTCAGAGGAAAGGGATGAATGAACTGCAGTGCGTCTAAGGAGAGTCACCCAGAGAAAAACATTCTC
>PVJA010024360.1:0-31931 GCA_004027025.1 Myocastor coypus
AAAAAAAATCCAATGACCACTGTCAACATTGCTTCACTGTGAGAATCCTGAAGTGTGAATCACTTCTGCTACACAAATCACCCAAGGTGAGGGCAGCCAGGACAGTTTTTCAAATCGTCCCACACGATTCAGACTGGAAATTATCTGCTTTACTAAATCCTCAAGGGCATAGGGGTCAGTCAGCACCGTAGAACTGTCTACTTCCTCCAAAATAAGCAGAATTTCAAAAAACCAGCTGTAAACAGAATTACCGAGGGCAGATTTCTTGGAGGTGTATCCCAACCTGTCTCTAGCCTCAGTTTATTATTCCATTGTTTAAATACATATTCCAAAGCCATTTTCTAAGTGCCTACTAAGCACTATCTAGATATGAGAAGTGAGGTTTGAGCCTCAGATTTAAGGATCTGCTTGTGAAAAGATAATATGCTGTGTTAAGTCCTGAGAAAGAGGTAAGGTTAGGACGTGGGTCAGATCATAGCATTGAGGGCTTGGAGGAAGAGATGTCTGACTAGGGAAGATGCGATGGCACAATAGCCAGGTAAAGTGAGGCATGAAAAGGAAGAGCAAACCTTCAGAGTACAGCTGCTATGTCAGATCCAGAGGAGCCTGCAGGTGCTCTGGAGCAGGAAGGAATCAGGGATTGAAGAAGGAAGGAGGAGAGGGATCCATCCATGGATGCAGGAGCCATACCAGGAAGGATCTCCTCTTCTCTTCCCTCACCTTTCTTCCCCTCTCCTCCTCTCCACCGTTCACCTTTCCTTGGATTGAATCCAAGGGTCTCTGTACTGACCTATATCCCCATCTTTTCAAATTTTGAGACAGGGTCTTTCTAAGTTGCTAATAGCCCAGCCTGGGTTTGAACTTGCAATCTTTCCCCTTGGTCTTCCAAAGTGCTGGGATGGAAGGAAGTGCCTGGCTAGGAAGGATTTCAATGTTCCAAGCTTGGGAGCCTAAGCTGTAGCCCAACGGTGATGGAGAGACTGGCTGGCTTCTGAGCAGTGGAAAGCTCTCTCCACAGTGATGGGGATGAGCCGCATTGCAGCAATGATCCCCAGGAAAGAGGCTCTTCAAACCCCCAGGATATCGGTAACCAGGGGGGCACGCAGTGAGAGAGACAGATGCGTGAGGTGGCCAGGAGTCAGACTAAGTAGGGTGCGGAGAGTAACCACTTGTGGAAAAGAGGAAGAGGCGGGAGGACAGGGTAGCTTCAGGACACCAATTAGACCATGTTCCCTAGGTAAGAGAAGACCCAGAGGGGTACAGGTGTGGGGAAGATCAGAGAGTACCTAGGAAGAAATTTTCAAATAGGGTAGCATTTAGCTTGTTTGTGACATGAGACCCATAGAGGACAGTTTGAATAAGTCCTACTTCCTGTTTGTGAGAGCACACGACCCCTACATAGGCTGTCCTTGAACAACTCATTGTTGTCACCACTCTTTCTTGGACCAAGTTCACTTATAGATATAGACGGCCATTGCAGCAGGCGGAGAGAGGGTGAGGCTGACAGACAGGAAGTGCTTCATGAGAAGGGACCAGGGACTGTGTGTACCTTGCCCCATGCCAAGCCAATAGGGAGCAGCAGTGTGGGAGTGAGGGAGAACTTGTGATGTGGATACTTGTGTGTAGAGAGAAACTCTGTTTAGGCTCTTTTGGGGAGTCAGGCTCACCAAGACCAAATGGAAAACGAGATCAGTTTTCTAAGATAGTTCCATGTGGCCCGTAAGCTATGGGGTAGTCTCCAGGGATGACGTACCACAGGAAGCAGAGGTTGACTTAGTAGGCAAAGGCAGGCAAGCAGGCAAGGGGCGTGGGAGCTGCCCCGGGGATGCTGGGAAGTATGGCCTGGTCCAGAGGGCTCGCCGCAATTGATGCTGCTTGGGTCTCCCAAGGCAGGGTCCAGAAACAGCGGCTCTGCTTGGGAGTGAGGGAAGTAGCCTGTGGGAAGCAGGGAGCTCCAGAGGTGGCTCAGTGAGTGATGCAGAGAGAGCCTGTGGACAACATTCAGGTCCAGGGAACTGGCATGCTGAAGTCTGAGCTGTCCAGCCAGAATGTGAACGAAGAGATGGAAGGGGTGTGTGGGTGGGGAAGCGAGAGGGGCCTACACGCAGCTAGGCAGGTGGCTTGTCATTCGTGTCTGTGACGTGATGGAAAAGCCAGGCTCCAGGAGTCTGCCTTACAAGCCCTGAAGAGGACAGTGACATGATCGGAGAGGGCTTCTGATGTTATCTGGCTGCTCTTCTCTCCCACCTCAAATGCCTTCCCTTGCTATTAAGAGTTATGAGATCAAACAGCTATAGACTCTGGAGTCAATCATCCAGTTTCATGACTCACAAATACTGTTTGCCTTCTTAGAAATTTGCGTCTACCACTCCACCTAACTGGGTAGCTCCCATCCTTTGAAATCAAGTTAGGATGTCACCTACTCTAATCCTCACCACATGACAGCACATAACACACTATTTACAACTGACTGAACATGGAGGTCCCACACCTCATGCTTGGAATGCAGTCTGCTTGCCCTATGTCTGAAGAGTGAATGAATGGAGATCTCACATGGGGCTGTTTCCCAGATGCTGGGTCTGGCTGGGGTGTGGACCTAGTACTCCATTTTCTGATTGCTTTGTTGCTGGAGCCTGAGCAATGCCGCTTCACTTAGGGGAAATTCAATAGTAGAGACTGCCGGTAGTTTGGCGCTGGCACCAGCACTAGGGTGACTTCCCAGCCTCCCTGGATTCCTGTAGCCCACCGTGCACACCCAACCTCAGCTCTACAAAATGACGGAGATAAAAAGTGAGAGATGCTTCTGGAAATGCCCAGAGCACATCCTTTTCCCCCTGCCCAGGAGGCGGTCCCTCAGCGCAGGGCCTGAGAACAAGAGGAGATTGCTGCAGGAGGATGTGGAGTCTCAGACTGGGCTGAGGGGGCTACGGAGGAGCGATGGAGTTGGGAACATTCATGAACCACGAATGTGTTGCATGGGTGTTTTCCTGGGTGGTTAATCCATACCACTCGTCAGATTTGCAAAGTGGGTGTCTGAAAGAGACACTATTTTGGCATATTGCTCATTACTCCATGAAACTCTGCTCTCAGAAGCAGCTGCTGAGTTTTGATCGCACAGGATCTGACTATGGGCAAGGCAGACCTGGGACAAGAGTCAGGATCCACACAGCTCAGCAGTTACTCTCTGACACTTCACGGGAGGAAAGCCTGTCAGAAAGCCTGTCAGCAGGTAGAATGCTTGGCATGATTTGAGGAGGCTCGAGGATCAGTGTGCAATGTCAAATGCAATGAGTGAGAGAACCTACTCTGTGACATTTCCATACTGATCCTTAGAAAAACAAACCTAACCTCCCCCACCCCCCAAAGGTAAAACAGATCTCCCAGGTCTCATTCCCAGGAAGTCCTATTTGACCACGTTCTCTCAGTGGTTGGCTCAGAAAACACTGATGAAGAGGTGTGCAAGTCCTGCACGGTGGCTTACTCCTTTTCTGGCACAGAAGTGTGTGGTATTAGCAGATGGAAGAAACAGCTTTCAGGACTTAAGAGCAAAGAATACACACGTGCGCGCGTGCGCGCGTGCGCATGCACACACACACGGAGGGACGAGAGAGAGAGAGACAGAGAGACAGAGACTGAGAGAGACAGAGAAAGACAGAGACAGAGAGAGAGATTGAGAGAAAACCTAAAATCCAAAAGGATCGGACTGAACTCTGGGCAATTAAAAGTCACTTTAAAAAAAAAAAAAAGTCACTTTTTACCCACATCCTGAAAGGGTAGAAAAAACACAGGAAAAAGGCTTCTACTAAAATGTATGTGTTTTGCTTTTCTTTTTAAAACAAAAACATAAATCACTCAGATATCTGAATAGCTCTGCTGGGTTGTTTTTTGTTTGCATGGTTCCCACTGCTCCTCTGACTTCTCAAAGGTAATTAAAAGCCAAATTTTTGGAGTGAATCCTTAAATCTCAGTTGTTTAGAGTGCACACTTTGTACTCAAACTGATGCGGGCTCTGCCACTGGCTTGCTAAGTAATGCTGGACAAGTTTCTTAACTGCATTTAGGAACCTAATTCTTCTGTAATTGAAGTAGGAAGGTGGGTAGTACTGACCTCAAAGGGTGGCTGGAAAATTATGTGCAGTGCAAAGACTTGCCTAGCATACTGTAAGCTTCAATAAGTAGAAGCTAAAGAATGGGGGCTGTGGAGGAACTGCTCTGGCTACAAAGAAAACAATGTCATGGATACATTTTTCTTCACTATCCTACTTGCTATCGAAGGTGGAAAGGACCCCAGCAAATGTAGGTCTGTGGTTCTCAGTGGGTGTTCCTTCGCTGCATGTCAGACAGGGTGGGTAGACAGCCTCTTCACCTGCATATCGGCGTGGCAGCCATCCCACCTCCCAGCAACCACTTGAGTCCTCCATCCAGGCCCATGGGAGGCCACAGCCTGCACACGCTTCAATATCCTGGTAGCTGGGGCTGGTGGGTCCCAGTGCTCCTCCAGAAGGCCATGGCTAGCCCCAAGTTCATGTAGGCACCACCGTGCTTTCTACCTGTGCCTTCTGTGCTCAACTGAACTGAATGCCCTACATATACCCTCCTAAGCTTATCTGTGCCAGAAAATGATATTTCTGAGTGTTTCAAATTAAATGAATCATCTTCCCCCAGACAGAGATGACTAGATTTTTATCTAAAATGAGTTTTACCTGTTCACCATCTCAAAAAATGTTTTGGCCTTATTAAAAAAAAAAAAAAAAAAAAAAAAGCATTAGAGGCAGAGGGAATTCCTCCGCATTTCTGACAAACTCTAAGTATGCAAGGAATGGTCTTTGCTCTCACTGGTGACCTCCTTCCTGTTTGCCTCCATTCAGACCACACAAACTAATTGCAGAGAACATTTTATGCATATCATTTCTGCATTCACAGTAGCTCTCTGGGGAGCCATTTACTAATCCCACTAAGGATGAGTACATTTTCTCCTAACTTGTCTCCTCAGTTGGAATCTTACTTTGTCTAAGATTTATAAATGGCTTTTCTTGCTAGTCTCTGCATTAAACTAAATTTCATTTGCTTCTAGTTAAACTGCCTCCTCTGTAGAGGAGCAAGAAAATAAAACAGAGCTTTCTTGTTTAATTTTATTAAAGAAAATGGATTGTATGAAAACCAGGAGAGAAGTCAGACTAGATAATTCCTTTATCATCCGCCATTTCTTTCAGTATCCAGGAAGTCTGGATATTGAGAAAGATGGGATTCTATGTGTTTAATTTAAACATATCTAATTTCTACGCTTTTCATATGTGGTTACCAAAGGTTACGTGATCACAGCTGGCTTTTCAAAGGAAATTACAGCGAGGATGTTTCCTTACCCGGCAGTCTCTCTGGAGTGTTTTCATGAGCGCGTTGTATGTTTCTGTATCAAAATATAACCCTTCGTGCATGTCTTGGAGGAAATCTAAGTCCTTAAACGTGGGGTTGGATTTCTCCCGCTCCTTCCGGGATGCTCTTCGCTTATAGGTGGAGCCTTTCAAGTCGTACGTGAAGTGCATCCGCATCGAGCGCGGCAAGACGTTGTTCATCACCACGATCCTGATGTTGATACCTCCCGACTGCATGCAATAGAGCCCATAAAATTTGGGCAAAAGAGTCCTGGGATTCTGGTTTAAATTCTAGAAAACACACACACACACACACACACACACACACACACACACACACAAAGAAAAGAAAAAAGAAAGGAAAAGAAAAATTATTAATGTTCATTGCTACAATTATGCTGCTTCTAAATTCTTTCTTTCTTTTTTTTTTTTAAAGAATTGTTTTATTTTATTTATTTTTTATTTTTTTCTTGTTTCAGAACCTTTGTTTATTCACTCATTTTTTTTTTATAGCCGGCTCAGCTCGCCCTGAGGGCAGGGCTGGCGCAGCATGTGGTGCCGGGGATAGAACCGCGGTCCCTGAAGCCGCCCAAGCTTCCCCAAGCAGGCGATTTAGACCACTGAGCCATCCCGCTGGGCCCCTAAATTCTTTCTTAAATCCGCTTATTGGAACAGCAACTCTACCACTTTAAACTCTATAGTTAAAGTGGCTGAGTTGAAGATAGATTTATCGTCTCCAATTAGTTCTAAATAAGAGCAAGGAATCAGTGGGTGCTATGAGTGGTTGTTCCCTAATGCAGCTACAGGGATTAATAGCTGGAGCATATTGGATAAATATTTAGGATTTTATAGAGCCTGTAACATTCTTTTCCTAAGTGGAGAGACCAAATTATAATCACATGGTTTAAGATGATAAATACTACACTGCTCTCAACAGTTAGGAATATTATCAAACTTTAACCTATTTATAAGAATGACTTGTGAAGATTAGCAACTTGTTTCAAAACTGAGTATCACTAGTTATTATAGAACTTTAGTATTTCTTGATGTATTTTCATCCACCTCAGTGATAATTTTGTGTTACTACCTTTTGCTCATTTTTCTGTAGGTCACTGTCACTGTTGGAATCGTTGATATATTTTGAATTTCTGCAATTTCTCTCTTCTGTATGGTCTAAATATTCTCACTTATTGTGCCATCTTTTTAGTATTATGAAAAAGAGAGGCTCTATATCTATTTTTGGCACACTTTATTTATTTATTTATTTATTTTTTAAAAAACAATTTATTTATTTATTTATTTTTTCTTGTTTCAGAACCTTTGTTTGTTTATTCACTCATTTTTATGGCTGGCTCAGCCCACCCCAAGGGCAGGGCTGGCGCAGCATGTGGTGCTGGGGATCGAACCGCGGTCCCTGAAGCTGCCTAAGCTTTCCCAAGCAGGCACTTTAGACCACTGAGCCATCCTGCCGGGCCCCTATCTATCTATCTATCTATCTATCTATCTATCTATCTATCTATCTATTTATTTATTTATTTATTTATATTATGGCAGGCTCAGCCTGCCCTGGGGGTGGGGTTGGCACAACATGTGGTACTGGAGATTGAACCGCAGTCCCTGTGGTTGCCTAAGCTTGCCTAAACAGGTGCTTTAGACCACTGAGCCATCTTGCCAGCCCTGGCAGTATTTAAAGATAGATAAGACATTAAAATAAAGGGGCAACTTGCTCTGGTCTGCCTTCTGTCCCATTCTTAGATAGGAGCATTCTTTCCCCCAATAAACATATTCTGGACTTAAAAAACAAAAAATAAATTAAAATAATTTACTAGTGGGCATACAATGAAGTCTCCCTGGTAATTCTGCTTCTTCTTCCAAGTCCCCACATCTGAGAAAATTACTACTATCACTGTCCCTACCCAGAATATCCTATGTACTTATATTTATTTGTGTCTATCAATTTCTTTTCTGCTTTGGAACTGGGAATCAAACTCAGGACCTCGTGCTTGCCAGGTAGGCACCACGCTGCTGACCTATATTCCGGCCTGTGCCTGTCATTTTTCCTACAGAAATGTTTTGCCACTTGATGTAGTTACTTTTAATCTATGGTTCTTTATGCTTGTCTAGCTTTTTGTTGAGCTGATATTTTATATCCTATGGTTACCAACTTGTATTTCCTTCCAAATTTTTAATAATTTAGATCATTACAATTGCTTTATTTTTTTATTTTATTTTATTTGCAGAACCAGGGATTGAACTCAGGTCCTGACATTTGCCAGGCAAGCGCTTAGTCTACTGAGCTGTCTCTCCAGTCCTGGTTTTCTTTTTTAAAAAATGTATTTAGCACAGGGTCTACAGGGTCTCACTACTTGGATTGGAGTCGTAGTGATCCTCCTGTTTTCAGCCTCCCAAACACTGGGATTACAGGCACACACCACCACAGGGATCAAACCCTGGTCCCAGTGTCTGACTAGGCAGGGGCCTTAATCCACTGAGCTATCCGGCTGGCCCTACAATTGGTTTCCTTTTAAACAGAATGCATTTTGGAGTGCTGTAAAAAATCTGTACTTTCCCAGTTGAACTTACCAGCTAGGAATTGACATCTATGCTAACTTAGTAAGTGGTAAAATATATAAGGATTTATGTCTGGCAGCTCGCTTGAACCCACTGACACATCTGCTTAGAACTGTAGCTACAACGCATCTTTAGCATTAGTCACATCCTGAGGGATTTTTGTTACCTTCTGTGGCAGATCCATCCTTTCCCCCTTTGTCAAAGGATTTTGTCCATTTTTATGCCCTGTCCATTCCATTTGTAAAATCTTTGCTGAAGTGATACTTGTCTAATTTATTTTTCAAATGAGTTAGCTTTGTTGAGTTCTGGGAAAGTTCTACTGATTTTCTTTTTTTTTTTTTAAATGTATTCAGTACAGGATCTATTGGGTCTCAGTATACAGACTGGCCTCATAGGAATCCTTCCTGTTTTTCAGCCTTCCAAGTGCTGGGACATATGTCCAGTCTCAATTACCATCTCAGTATACCCCAGAAGCAAGGCCTGTACCACCGGCCAGGGATCAAAGCCTTGGCCCCTGCATCTGCCTAAGCAAGTGCTTTAATCTGCTGAGCTATCTGGCTGGCCCTTCCTACTGAAATTTTTTTTATAGGAATTAGATAAGATTCACAAGTTGCCTGTGGGATAATAGAAATGTTTACCTGATTGAGCTCAGCAACAGTATGTATTTTTTCATTATTTCGCATCTTTTTATGTCCTTAAGCAAAATTCTGTGGTTTTTCACTTATATATCTGTTTTTACAAATTCTAATATTTTAGAGGGTTTTTCTTATTAGAAAAATTCTTTCTGAAATAATCATTTTATTAGGTGACATATATTACATTTACTAACTTTTTACCAATCAGACTTATACCATGTCCCCATTTATTTAAAGCTTTATTTTTTAATAACACATTCTAATCTGTCATGTGATCTCTTCCACTCCATATAATCTCTAGATCCTAGCATCTATATAATAGAATACGATGGATTCTTTTTTGGGGGGTATAGATTTGTCTTCTACTGTACAGATCTGCTGGACTTATTACTTTTTTTTTTTTGGACTTATTACTTTAGACACTTCTGCTTTAAGTTGAAGCACTGCTCAGTAAGATCATGTAACTCGTGGAAAACAGCGTGGATACTTGTCTTTTGTTTCCATAACATCTAAGAGGGCCACCTCCAGAATTCCCAGCAAACATGCAAAAGGTGCGGGAGGTGCCCTGTCTCTTCCTCCCATTTTGGGGAATGGCTCCTGATTTTCTCTAGGAGATGCTCTGTAAAATACTAGACGCTGAAAAATGTATGCCTTATTTGCATTCATTAACTTGCTTATTATGTTGACAATTTTTCTGCCCACTTAAAGAATTTTAATTATAAGGAGGTGTTCAGTTTTGAGGTCCTGGATGTCTCCTGAACTCTGTTTGCTTAATCACACGATGTTCACATTTTTTCTTAACGGCATGCATTATACTGTTCATTGTATTCCTTTACACAATTGGGATACAATTGCCTATTCAGCTACATTTCAAATTTTTATTGAATTTTAATTAAGCTGCAATAGCCATGTATAGTTAATGGCTACCATATTAAGGGAAATAATTCCAAAATAAAGGAATATTATATTCAAGTTACAGATTTACTCATTTAGTAGGTTATTAGAGAGTGTGGTCAGTAAGATATCATAAATTAATTTAAAATGTGTGTATGTATTAAGATGTCTCTGAAAGCATGTGCAGCAGATATCAGTGGTGCCTATTGCTAAGAAAGAAGTTATAGTTGATAGCAATATTTTCTATTTTCCATTTTCTCTAAAAACAGAAAATACTTGTTTAGGACTAAAACCTTTCAAAATGTGCTTGCTGTCCATTAAGATTTTTAGTTAGATTTTCAATTTCTAGAATTCCAAATGACATTAAGTCTCAGTATTGAATGCTGTCTTCAGGAGATTTTTGGAATTAAATACTATTTTCACGTACAAATAAGCTATACAGCATCTCTGTGACTTCGTATTTTAATTTTATTGATTGAAGGAGACAGTGTCTCACTCTGTAGTCCAGGCTGGCCTTGAACTCTCTAAGTGGCTCTGACTGGCCTTGAATTGATAGTCCTCCTGCCTCAGCTCACGAGTTCTGGGACTGCAGGCAGCGTGGCCGAGATGCCGGTCATCCCCTCTTGGTCATCCCCTCTCGGTCATCTCCTCTCTGAGCTCTGTGAAAGGCAGAGTGAGAGCTGCCGAAACCCACATGTCCTGGCGTGGCCCTTGGGATCACAAAAAATTAACATCTGTGATGAAAATACAATAAAACCCAAGCTCTGAAAATGGTAGAAATACTTAGGAAAAGTGTTCATTCTTGTTGAAAATTTAGCTCTAATGTATAGTAACTTCATCCAGGCTAGGTTACTATTTCCTGGTCTCGAAAACATCACAAGAAAGGTAATTTCCATATTGTCATGTTTAGCTACTGAACCCTAACTGCTAAAGTGCAGTAGTTAATACAGTGCAAGTGCTGTTTAAAGTGCAGGGGTTGAAAAAGCAGCCCCTGCTTGTGCAGCCCTAGCTGTGTGACTCTGCCCTGCAGTTCCATGTACCTTTGCCTCATCTTAAAAAAAAAAAAAAAAAAAAAGAAGAAAAAAAGAAAAAAGATCACACTCTATTACACAAGGTTGCTGTGGGCTTTTGTTCTTAGTTTTGGTACTAAGAATTGAATTCAGGACCTTGCAACTGCCAGGCAGTGGCTGTGCTACTGACTATATCCTCAGCCCCTGCTATGGGGTTTAAAATGAATTAATGAGGCAAAATATTCCAGCCCATAGTTGATACACAGGAAATCAACAGATGTTAACCATTTGTATTATGCCTATGTACTAGGAGCAAAAAGCTTGGTGGTGCTCTGCTTCCTCTGTCACTGCCACTACACAAGGTGGGCATCATTGCTCAGCTTTTAAAGACTGAGGGGACCAAGGGCCAGTAGCTGCCTCACATCCTGGGTCCCACAGTGGGTGGCCGAGGTGGGGCAGGAACCAGGCCTGGGTTGTTCAACAGCTCTGCTCTGTCACTTAGTTGGCAGAAAAACTCAAACTCTGGTTGAGTTTTTCAAATTCTGCTCAAGAAATGTCTGGGGGGCTGGCCAGATAGCTCAGTGGACTAAAGCCCCTGCTCAGGTAGAGCACAACAGCCAGGGTTCAATCCCTGGAATGCTGGGAGTGTTCTGCCAGCCCCACTCCTGGCGGTATGCTGAAACGGCTACTGAGACCAGGCGTGGTGGCGCATGCCTGTAATCCCAGTGCTTGGGTGGCTGAAAACAGGAGGATCACGAGTCTCATCTACATAGAGAGACCCTGAAGACCCTGTAGACCCTTTACTAAATACATAAAAAAATAAAAATAAAAATACAAATTAAGACATATCTGGGGATAATCTAAAAGCAAATGGAAAAAACGTGTCAAAGAGTCATCTAAAAAACAGACAAATTCTCAAACAGCTGTTGAGGCAAGGAACGAAACCCAGAGCAGAAGTCTCGGTTATCCGTGGTCCTCACCATGTAGTAGCCTGGCAGTAGCTTCTGGAGGAACTCTGCTTCTTTATGCTGAACAGTTTTGATGATGAATTCATCGTCACTGGTCACAAAAAACAGGGATCCGCTGGCTCCAGGGTTGGACAGCTCTATCAAAGGTTCACTGCAGATGGAATACTAAAAGAGGAAATGAATCAGCATTTATTTAATATTAATCATCAGAATTAGTAGTAGTACCGTACAGCGCTGGGGGTCAGACCCAGGGCTTTGCAGAGGCCAGGTAAGTGCTCTACATCTGTGCCACACTGCTAGCCCGAAGCAAACACTTGCATATACTTAGTGCTGCCGGGTATGGTGGCACATGCTCATAGTTCCAGTATTAGGAGGTTGAGGCTCAGGAGGTCCAGCCAGCCTAGGCTATGTAGTGAATTCATGACCAGCCTGATTATCTGATTTTATTTCAAAAACACATACAAACATGCATACACACATGAGTGCATGTGCGTGTGCATGCATACATACACACACAAACACACATGCACACACACATACACAGTATGTGATGCTCCTAAAGAAGAACAGCTATGGCATTACACATATTTTTTTGTTTTTTTCTTTCTGTACCAGGGATTGAACTCAGGACCTTGCACTTGCCAGGCAAGCACTTATTTCACTGAGCTATTTTCGGGCCCCCAAAGGCATTTTTTTTTTTTTTTTTTTTTGGTTGGACTAGGGTTCAAACTCACAACCTTGCACTTGTCAGGCAGGCACTTGTGCCACAGAGCTATTTCCCCAGCCCCGGCATTACACATCTTAATGTACTAGAAACAGAAAGCTTTCTCTATGAGCTTTAAAAGGCAGGTCCAGGCATGCTAAGGAGGCTCCTGGGGAGATTGCTAAAGACAATTGATTTGTTCATTTTAATTAAACATGTTTTCCTCAACCTCGGTATTACATGATGGAATCATAAAAAATCCTATTTCTCTAATGGACAGGATGTTAGGTGTTGTGGAGCATGACTATAATTTTAGCAATCTGGGAGTCTGAGGCAGCAAGATTACAAGTTTGAGCCCAGCCAAGGTAATATATAGAAAAATCTGGAATACTGTATAGCTCAGTGTGAATGTCCTGGATTCAATCTTCAGTACACACACACAAAAAAAGATTCATGTAAACTAAAATACATTGTTGCATTGTTTTTGGCAGGTGCACACAAAATGACAGTTGCTGGTGTCACCTGTATGGTGTGTTCACCATCTGGACATTAACATTCATTCCCTTGTCACTACTCTCCCAGCAGGTGTTCTCTGTTCTTATAGTTTCAACAAGAAAGTGATGGCAACATCTGTATCTCCAGTCAGGATCTCCCTCCAGGACCCCAGATCCATTCATCGACCACTGCAGTAGATATTTCTGCTTAGCTATATGTCAAGTGCTTCCCACACAGATTCCCAGTCAAATTAACTTCAAAGCCTTGGTCAGGTGACCTGGCAGCTCTGTAGCATAGAGGATGATGGGTATGTCTGTCCTGGCAGATGAAGCTCTGGGTCAGCACCCAACATTGGTGGGTAGAAGAAGGGCTGCCTTCTGGGCTCCACTCTTTTTCCTGTGTCAGGGAGCAGTGCTTGGCCAGTGCACAGCCTGTGCAACTGGGCATGGTGATTGTAGCTCATCATCCTTCAATTATCTTAGAGAACAGAAACCGTATTGCCTTATTCCCCAAGCCAGAAACTTGGTCATCATCCTTGCCTCCCTACATTTCTTTGTCTTCCACATTCAAACTTGTAACTGGGCCTGCCTCCTGCAAGCCATCAGTGCTCCAGGGCTCCAGTTCAATGGTTTCTTCGCTTTTCACCCAGGTTCCCAGGCTAAGCTCCTTGTCTTAGCTGTACATGCTGCTCCCTCCAGGGCTCAGAAACCAGGGATCTTCCGGAAACACAGATCTAACGTGCTCTGGTACCTTCTTGGTGTTTCTACTCATTCCTTTTTTTTTTTTCCTGCTTTTTGGTGCTGGGGTTTGAATCCAGGGCCTTCACACTGAATTTACACCCCTGATTCTTTTAAAAATTTTATTTTGAGTTAGAGTCTCAAAAAGTTGCCAAGGCCCAAGCTGGGCTCAAACTTGCTATCCTCCTGCCTCAGTCTCCCAGGTGGCCACTGTCGTAGCTTTTGAGGGCTTGTGAATACCTACATGCCCATCATACAAAAGTCTCTGTGAGGGAGAAAGAGAGAGAGGAGAGAGGAGGAAGAGAAAAAGCAGGAGGAAAATGATTAAAAGGCATTCTCTTTCTTTTTTTTAAAATATATCATTTACTTAACTAGGTTCTTAGTAAGAAATTTAAAACACTAATTTATGAAGATAAAATCTACTTGTCAGAGCAAAACTAGATCACAGGTAGCCTGGAGCTGAGGAACAGCTTCAATTTTTGCTAAAAACGGTGAGTCCACTGCTTTCTGATCCACCTGGCACTGCTCTGAAATCTGGTATCTCTTTATCTTGCTGTTTAAGATCTCACCATCCTGATGTCTGGGTTTCTGCAGCTTCTTCTTCAACTAAGCATCAGTGAAGTGTTTGGGGATTTTCACTTTGCTGATATTAATTTTTGTAGATGTGTCAATGGCAAATTTCTGGGGGTGTTCTTCATGGAGGAGCATGATTAAAGCTAAGAGGCCCAGTCACAGGTAGCAAGCCACTGGCCAACTGCTTCAGGAAGACCACTCTCTTGCCTCTGTGACGCCCGGTGAGGATGATCAAGATGGTGCCGGGAGTGGTGCTAGCTCGATACTTCCTCACATGCTGGCTGCAGGGTTTCTTGCTGTGGCTCCAGAGCTTTCAGGGTACATCAGTAGGGTAGTATCTAGGCATTTTCTGAAGCTTAACCACCAGGTATCTCCATTCTTGTCCGCACTGACTGGTTTTATGATGGTAGCAAGAACTTTCTCCTTTTTCTTAACCTTTGATTAAGCAGCTGTGTACTTTCTCTTGTACAGAGACTTTCTGGAATCCATAGCAGATCAGGAGTATCTACCAATTCCTGTAATCAGGACAGGATTTCGGCTGTAGTGGGGCTGCCCCTTCTTGGACTTCTTTTTGCCTTCTTCTGCTTACCCTTTTAACCAGTACCACTGGCAGAAGCTGTCTTGGCTTTGGGTTTCTTCTCTTTAGTGTCTGGCTTCTCAATTTTTTCACCCACCATCTTGCAAGATGGGGAAGACTGAAAGGTATTTTCTAGGTGTCATTTTCTACTTTCTTTTTCTTTGGTAACACTACAGATGATGGAAACACAATTCTCCAAGAGAAAGAAGCATGCACTCTACATGCCGCCTTGCTAAGTCACTGCTGCCTCCCACTGCCCACTTGCCCTGCCTTTCACTGGCCTCACTTCCAGACACTCTTGGTGAGCAGCAGCAGGACCCTTATGGATGAGCTAATTGTTCATCTGAACATGGGCAGGAAGCCACAAAAGCCAAAAGCATGCGGCCACGTGTAGTGTCACGTAGAAGGGCAATTAGTGGAAAGGGCATGAGATATGGCATCACCTAGTGTTTGTAAAATTGCAGCTCTGCCAGTTGCTAGGTATGTGGTCCTCAGTACATAGCTCAGCATGGTGCTGTCTGAGTCTAAGGTAAGGGCTCCTGAAACCTCAGGCAGAGTGAGCATGTAGGATGGCTGTTATGATTTCTTTTTCCTGCTTCAGTTTATTTGTACAAAGAGCATGGGAAAACACTAGGCCCCCACAGATGGCACTCCAGGGGTCACAGCGGTCCTTCTGTTTTTATATCAGCAGATAAGAGGCTATTTCTGTGGAGCCTTCACAGGAGCCTGGGCACCTTTGCGGGCCTGGGCTGGAGCAGAATCTGGAGCCCAGGCCTTTGCTGCAGCCAGAAGCTGGGCCTGGGCCTTGGCTGGAGCCTGGGCCTTTGGCTAGCAAGGCCTGAGACCCTTGGTGGGCATGGATACTCTTCTCAAGCTTGGGGTGGGGAACATAGGCAAGTCAAGCAAGCCTGTGGTTTACTCCCTTTGGGATAATCTTGGGCTTAACTTCCTTGGGCTTGACCAGGGCCTTGGCATTGTTTGCTTGCATCTTTCTGAAGCTCTTCTTCTTGTGCTTCTTGGCAAAACGCATATTCCTAAGGAACTTGGGATCTGCCCCCTTCAGAGATCCATATCTTTATGACTGAGGTTTCTTGATGCCATTTCTGTGCCATTTTCAGGACTGGCTGTGCATGGTGTGGTTCTTGCACTTGGCTATAACTGCACTGTAAACCACGGCTGCTGGCTGTTATGATTTCATGATTACATGTGGGGGAGACAGGCACACAGCCTGCCTTGCTCTATGCTGTCTTGGCAGTGAGGGAGGAAGGACTTCCTTCCTTCCCAAGAAAGCCGTGGACTTCCCATTGGCAGTCACACAAGCAGAAGACTCCCCTCAAATGCACTAAAATGTGCTCAGCAAAACAAGAGAAAAGCAGGGTCTGTCGGGAATTGTAAGCTCAAGACCCTGGAAGGTAAAATTGTGGACCCCACATTCCTTAGAAGCAGACCCTTGACTCCCCTTAGAAATTCTGGCTCTTTGCTCCATGGCATTTAAGTTTTGGGTGCAGACTCTCCTCATGGGTAGGAGTAGATAGGAAGAGAGTGTAAAATCAACAAAATATGCAGAAATTAGGGATTATATAGGGAGAAATTATAGGATGACCTAAGAAAAACTGTCTAGAAAAATACTGGATTCCTGGACAGCTCTCCTGATCAAAGTATCAAATTCTACCACGAACAGTGACATAATGGAAGTGATTTTACAGATTACTTGTCAAATATTCCTTAATCATGAAACTTACAAGCAATTGTCAATAAAATAACAACTAAGTGTTTCAATCCATTCTGATAACCTTCTGGGGGCTAATTCTAGCACAGCACCAACGTGTAATGGCGGATCAGGAATCTCAAAACTGTGCTTTAAAGTGCCACAGGGTCTCACTCCACAGCTTGGACACCACGCCCTCTTCTAAGCAACCTTTAAAATGCTGCCTTGGGCCAGGGATTAGGCTCAGACGTACATGTGCCCGCGTGGCAAGTGCGGGGTCTTGAGTTTAATTCCTAGTACAAAAAAATAAAATAAAATAAAATAAAATAAAATAAAATAAAATAAAATAAAATAAAATGTACTTTTTCAGAGCAAATCAAGAGAAGAGATGGAAACATTTTAATTAGCCACAATCAATGAGCCCTCATATGCGCCCCTGCGTTTTATGCACCTTCTGGGCACTTTTCATTTCTGCAAGCTGCTCCAACGTATCCTTCTTCTCATTTCTATTTCCTGCAAGACCTGCCTTCTTTGCCCATTGGGAAGAAAGCCAAGTTCATCTCAGCTGGGCCTGCCAATGGAAATTAACAGAGCAAACTTGCGCTGTGTGGTGGAGCTAACACTACCTGCTATTTCCTTCCCTGATAGTATAAAATACTATTTTGCTGTCTTTCTTCCAGGTACAAGTGAGCCCCCAAAGCCTCTCATGACTTGGATTTCTGACTATCTGCTACAAGGCTGTGAAGGAATGAATCAGTGACCCATTGCCAAAGCAGAAATGGGAATGCCCTGGGGCTCCTGGGCCTGGCCAAAGAGTTGTTTGTCTAGAAATAAATGAGGAAGAAGAAGCATTTGCATTGTTTACGGGCAGAAGCACCTTCACACTGTCTACAGCTCAAATTCTGCATGTTTCTACATGAAACTTGTAATCAGCAAACACATGGTACATTTTAATAATACTAATAACATGAACAGAATAGTGTAGGCAGACATCTAGATGTAACAGCACAGAACTAAGTAGAAATACATACATATAACGATATCCAGTATTAAACCTACCTATGGAGCTACCAATGGCTAAATAATGGTCCCAAGTTTCTCTCACAGTGGATCTTCACAAACACGGGTTGAATGGCTTCAGCTTCACAGATGCCAGGATGTACTTGAGGCCTGCCCCTCCCCCAATCCCTGAGCCTGGCTAAATAAGCACTTTAGTCTGCTGAGCTATCTGGCTGGCCCCTACACACAGTTTTTCACGAGTTGTCTTATGTCACTTTTCTGTGCTTTGTTTGGAATGAACTCTTTTAAAATGTGCTTTGCTAGAGGTGTTCAACCTCTGTGTTCTGCAGAAGGGATGATCCTTGCTAGATGTGCGAGGGCAAGGCTACCTGGAGACCACACCTGTGAGGCCTGTGACTTAGAGGGTGTGTGGTGTGACTCTAGCTGGTGAGAGGATTGCAGAGCAATGGGGAAGGATGAGGGAATGACAGCTGAGACCTGGGGCTGTTCCCACCAATGTGGGCAATGACTCTAGCCTCAGACCGCATTCCTTATGGGCTAACCTCTCTTGAGAGTTATATCTCATTTTCTGAAGCATGAGAATCCTGCAAAAGACCCATTTCCTAATCTACCATTGCCCAGATGATTAAGTGGCTACTCCAGATAAAGTAGTTTGGAGGTGAGCTTCCACAGCTCTGAGACTCACTGGGGAGACCACCTCAGTCCTGGGCCGGGGGTGATGCCAGTGTGTAGGTGGGTAGCCATAGCAGGTGGAGAGCCAGCAGTCATGTTTAGCGAGCACACTCTCCTTTTGTTTGTCACTTGTCCCAGAGATGGAGAGTCACTGAATGGACCAATCACATCTACCTACCTGGCTCTAACTCCTCCCTTCTTTTTCAATATAGAAAATTTCAAATATATGTAGATGTATGATTGACATCTAAAGGTCTCTTTTCAGCTTCACCAGTCATTAGCTTATGATTCATATTTTTCCTTCCACACCTCTACTACCCTCCTGCCTGCTTCCCTCAGATCCTTTGCTTTCAATTTAACTTTTCATAACAGTGCTATTGAGCTATGTCACATACCATACAATGCACCCTTTTATAGTATAAAGTACTTTCCATTAAGTTCCAATTGACAAAACTGTATCCTTCTGGTGGAAAACATGGAGTGTGTATGTATATATTGAGATGACTGAACCTACTTAATTAATATATCCTTTGCCATTTCATGTGTGTGTGTGTCTGTGTGTGTGTGTGTGTGTGTGTTTGTGTGTGGTGGGAAAATGTAGAACCTATTCTTTTATTTTTTTTAATTTTATTTTATTTTTCTTGTTTCACAACCTTTGTCTGTTTATTCACTCATTTTTATGGCCAGCTCAGCCCACCCCGAGGGCAGGGCTGGCGCAGGATGTGGTGCCGGGGATTGAACCGCGGTCCCTGAAGACACCCAAGCTTTCCCAAGCAGGCGCTTTAGACCACTGAGCCATCCCGCTGGGCCCCAAGAACCTATTCTTTTAGATACTTTCAAACATAGCACACTGTAATGGATTATAGCCATGAGATAAGATTCCTAACTGCAATTTTATACCCTTCAGCTAACATCTAAAATTCTTTTGGAGTAAACTCCAGATATCAAATAATTTTATCCACAGATACTGCAGTTTATTCTTCTAAGAGACAAAGACTCTTCTTTTAAAATAAAATCACAATATCATTATCTTATAAAAATATTTTCAACATCATCAGATGTCTCTATAGTTTGTTACTTTCCTGCAATGTAAGATGTAGTTACTTGAACTCTCTGGCTCTACTAACATTTGAGATCAAAAGTCTGTTCTCTAGTGATACCGTCCACTTGAAGACCTAAATGGCTGATGCACTCACATCCCTGACTCACAGTCTTCCCAGCACCCCTGCCTTCAGTGCTGAGATGCCTGTGCCTTCTCCTCTAACTAATCCAAGGCCCTGTAATTTTTAAGACACAGTTGGAACCACACCACACCCGCTGGGGGCTATGAATCACCATTCCCACAGAGAAGATCACCCTTCCCTCTGAAACCCTGTGCATTTGGTGCTGTTCTTTTGTCTTCTTGTTGCACGGTAGGATTGGTTATTTGTCTATATAAATGAATAGTCATTCCAACATAAGTCTAGTTTCTTTGAGTATTTCATGATTTTGAGTTCCCTTACCAGTGAACACATGGTGTTCTAGACATAATAGGTGTTCAAGTTACTGAACAGTTTCCAAATTTATACTGTGCCAGCTACAGAGACAAAGACTGAAGCTCTGAGAGCCATTAGCTACATCTCCTATGCTCCTTGGTCATTCTCTAACTCTATTATGGAAATCATTTTTTTGGCTCAAAGACTCAGTAGGAGAGCATGTCAGCTGTGTAATAAGTTGTTCAGCAACAGATCTTCCCAAAGAAGGCAGCTTTGCGAGCTTGGGTTGAGTAAATGAACGAAGTCTTCAGTTTGTGGGCTAAAGACATGGCAGCCTGAGCCCAAGTGCTCACTGTGTCACAATGACTGGGTCAGGGCCACATGATGCACAGCTAAGGTGGGTCCGTGGCTGGTGAGAAATTCAGCGACAAGGGAGAAGGAGAAGCCATTAATTTCTAGGATGTGGTTCACAGTGATTTTCCAGTGGATTTGCTGATATGATCCTCAATAATGACTAAGTGGCCAGAAATCCAAGAATCTTTTTTTTTTCTTTCCTTTTTTTTTTTGAGAGAAGTTCTTGCCATGTCACTCAGGTTAGCCTTGAACTCACTGTGTGGTCCAGGTCAGCTCTGAATTTGTGCCTCTCCTCCTATATCAGTCTTCCAAATCCTGGGTTTACAAGCATGCACCACCATACCCTGCACACCAAAGGGTTCCGCTGGTCACACACGCACAGAGCAAATGCACCTATAAGTGGACAGGTAGATGGACCTGACACTTCAGTTAAGGCAGCTGGTGCAGCAGAGTGCACTGTGGACAGATGCCAGGTGCCATTAATAATGATGGTGATTGCTTCAATTTAAGAATTATTATAGTGACAGACATTGCCATTAATCCCCCTCAAATATTCCCCCTAGATTAAAACAAACTCATCCTCTCATTCTCTCCCCTTTCTGAAGTGGTTCTGGAAGTCTTCTTTCATTGGTATCTTTAATTGTGTTTTTGTGCTGCCTTGAGGTCCTGACTTGATTACAAATGTTTACTCTTCACAGTCATTTTGACTTTGGGGCAGAGCCAGCAGTCACACAGTGCCAGGTGTGGTGACAGCACAGATGTGCTGAATGAGGTGGGCGAAGACACACAGTGTTCTTAGGAGCTTGCTTTTCCTCTGGATGGCACCTGGTAGCATCACTCACCTTGTAAAGGTTTTTGATGTCGCCTTGTAAAGACACAAGAGAGGATTTCCACTGCTGCCTGAGAAAGCAGGAAGAAGGAGGGGACAGCTGTGTCCCAGGCAGTGGGATTGCTCTGAGGGAGGTGAATGGCAATGTGTCTTTTACTGTAAAAAAATACTTACACACCGTACGTTTTGACGTTATTTATTTATGTTATGGTCGGCTCAGTCTGCCCTATGGGGCTGGCACAGCATGAGGTGCTGGGGATTGAACCATAGTCTCTTCAGTTGCCTAAGCTTGCCTAGGTAGGTGCTTTAGACCGCTGAGCCATCTTGCTGGCCCAATACACACTGTATGTTTTGGTCAGCCCTTGGACACTTAAGGGCAGTAGGATGAACTTTCCATGCTGCAAGGTAACGGACCTAGCATCAACTTGATGCAAATAGGTCAGAGTGACAAACTGCAAATCTACACTGCCTCTGTGGCTGGCAAGAAGTTGACGGACCACTGAACAGAGCCAATGAAGCCTCAGGCTGCTGTGTCTACCCCTGCACGGGTTGAGATGTTCATTCTTTTACTGGCCCTGACCTTATGCAGTTGCTCACTTTGGGGAAGGTCCTTCTCTGAATAACTTCATGCGCCTGCCATGAGTCCACACTCCCCTTTTTCATGTATCTGGTATAGGGTCTACAGGATCTACAGGGTCTATGGGGCCTTACTCCACAGATGGGACTCATAGTGATCCCACTGTTTGCAGTCTCCCAAGTGCTAGAATTACAGGTGTGCAGCACCACGCCTAGTCTCAATCGCTGTCTCAGAGCACCCTGGGGGTGGGCCCGGCACAGCATGGGGATTGAGCCCCAGCCCCCTGTGCTTGCCTAAGCAGACACTTTAGTCCCTTGAGCTATCTGGTCGGCCTGGCCATGAAGCAACACAAACTTGCCCATTTGCCTTGAGAAACTAGTATTATCTCATCAGGCAGAGTTCCTAAGATTTTTCTCAGAGACTAGCTTAAAAGATCATTCATAGCTTTTCATCTTCATAGCATAGAAATCAGCCTTGAATTTCATCATAGTTGTCCACCTTATAAGATATATCTTAAATATTTATTTTTTTGTTGTGACAAATGTTGCTATACTTTTTCTGAAAAAACTTTATTAAAAAGTCTAGTTAAAATCAGATCATTCGGAATGGGACTGACAATAAATGTCTGATGGCATCTTTCTTATGGTTTCTCCAACACCAATTTTGGAGAGCCCCAGGGTACTAACAGTGATTGAGTTATAATAAAGCATTTCCCTCTCACAAGAGAAAGGGATGTGCAGTGTTGCACCAGAAAGGAGTTCAAGCTCCTTCGAAGGAGTGGGGTAAAGCTCTGAGGCCCCATCAGAGCTCGCAAAAGGGCCGTGGTGTCGCACTCACACCTCCTGTGTGCCAGAAGGAAGACAGGGAAGAGATGAATCTGAGGATAAAACAGGTCGTTGTGTCTGTAAAAATATATCTGCAATGAGCCTTGAATTTTATTTGAATTTGTAGGTCAAGATGAAAATGGTTGTGGGCCAAGTTAGGTCTGAGATAAATGGTAAAAAGAAAGTGACTAAAGGCTTTGAAGTGGTATCTACTCTGGGAAATTCAGAGGAGTCTTTGAAACTAATTATAAGATAGCTGTTAGAACAATTATTTGAAGTAACAACCAACATCAGTTATTTAAGTATAAATTACCATTGCAGATTTTGTAACTATCAGTTGAAGTTGCAGAGTTAAATCATATTTCCTGAAACTAAATTTATAATCATTATAAAACTTGGAACTTTTACTATGACCTTGAGCTTTACAAAATAAGCACAAACACTTGTTACTGTTGCTAAGAAACAAATATTCACACCACACATTTCTTCAGGAGGAAGGAAAATTTCATGTTCTTACCAAGTAATCATCAGGCTTGATACCAAAAAGTTCTCGGAAGTATCGGAATGCTAGTGGAGCGTATGTCTTAAATCTGAAGTCTGGGTAGTGATGTGCTGGGGTCAGATTGCTCCCTTCGCTGTAGTTAAAATATTAAGAAGGAAGGCAGGAAGAAAGAACATTAGTGAAACACTTTTAACTTCAGTGCTAGCCCAACCATTCCTGGGACAATTTCATTTCTAGAAAAAACACCCCTCTGCTAAGTGGACTTTTTTCTTTTGTACCAGGAATCAAACTCAGGACCTCAAGCTTGCCAGGCAGGCATAGTGCCACCACTGAGCTGTATCCCCTGCTGTGCTAAATGGGCCCTTCAAGCTCAGGGCAACAGGTCAGTTGCCACAGGTAAAAAAAGATCCTGTGCTGACAAGTGGTGAGGTCACTCCGCACAGGCGCTCCCAGCCAGTCAGGGCGCTTCAGGCTGAAAATGCTTCATCTTCTCCACTTTTTTTGTTGCTGGAAAAACCATTCCATCTTCCATGAGAGACTACACTGTAATGTTGTAATAAGACCCAGGGCTAATATGGGGAGCATTTTCAAAAAGTGTCTTTTTTTTTTTTTTTTTTTTTTTTTTTTTTTTTTTTTTTTTTTTTTTTTTTTTTTTTTTTTTTTTTTTTTTTTTTTTACTATGAATTTGATACTGAATAAGCACTTGTAACCAGAAATATGTGCAAGCATCCATGAAATATCCCACCAAACTGTGAAAATCATCACAGTGGAGAGAGGCTCTTAATCTGACTTGTTTCTTAGATCCAGATTTTCTAAAAAATAAAATAATGACTATATATTCCAGGGGTTTAAAAACCCAGTTTCCATTTTAACATTCCATTTTGTTTTTACTTCAGTGCATTTTTGAAAAATTTTGTATAGTACTTATGATGCACACGAGACATGCAAGGCCAATCGGTGACTATCCATGAACTCAAGATGCTGCTTAGGAAATAAAACATCATCCCTATAGGTGCATCCTTTTCTGTAATTTTCATCGATTTTATCCCTAGTGATACTTGTTGGTCTGGATTTTGATGATTAGCAATCTCATTCTTTTAATTCTTTAAATCTGTCAATTTATCTATCTATCATCTATCTATCTATCTATCTATCTATCTATCTATCTATCTATCTATCTATCATGGTATGTATTTGGTTTAGGGTCTCACTATACAGCTCTGACTCACAGTGATCCTCCTATTTTTCAGCCTCTTCAGTGCTGGGATTATAGGCCTGCACCACTGTACCTGGACTCGTTTGCTGGCTCAGCTTGCCCTGGGGGTGGGGCCCACACTGCATGCCGGGGATTGAACCCCCATCACTGTGTCTGCCAAAGCAGGCACTTTAGTTTGCTGAGCTATCTGGCTGGGCCAGAATCTACAATCTGAATTGTTGAAGTCAATCAGTTTTGGGCACTGGTGCCTGGCACACAGCAGACGATATTTGTAAAGTGAAAGAATGCGTGTTCAGGATAATGCTCATGCAGTGCAGTTGATTTTTTAAAAACTTAAGTTTATTGGTACACTTTAGATATGCATAAAGATCATACTCATCAGAGAGAATTTGTACCTGTATAAGATATTTTGATTCTTCTTTTCCTCCCAATTCCCTCCCTTCCTTTTTTTTTTTTTTTCTCTCCCTTCCTTTTAACCATTCTTCCTCTCCCTATTTATAAAGCTTTGTTTTCATTTTATTCTTTTTAGGAAGAAAAGGAAAAAAATGATAAAAAAGTATAGTTGGTTCTTACAAAGAGATTCAGTTCACAGGTCACCCATATGTGGCAAAAATTAAGCAGAGTAAGCAAAATCACTATTGAAAACTATTTAGGAATTAGCTGTTCAATACAGTCAGTTGTATAGCCAGCTGTTCAATACAGCCGTACAACCAGCTGTTCTCTCTGTGAGGGCCCAGGTGGCTGTCGCTTCTGGTGAGGAGCAGAGGATAGGGTTGGCTTATGCTAAGGAGCTGTCCTACAATTAGTCCATACCTCTCCCCTGCCTCCTCCAGGGGATCAGCTCCAGGGCCGCTGCCCACACAAGTCGAGTGCCCTGCCAGCTAAGTTAGACCTTCAGCCCTACAACACGCTTGCCCTTACAGGTTAGATCACATGGGGGCCGGAGCAAGGGATTCACCCTGGGAGAGGGACCCAGGAATAGAGGCCCATTGAGGGGAGCAGCCTCCTCCTTAGCATGGAGTAGTGTTTATTTCAGGGGTTATTCTCTTCCTGTGCAGGTGCAGCTGACAATTCTCAGTGTGGGTGTGATGTCTTCGCAAAACACCCAAACCTTTTCTAGATCAGTATTTTGGGATTTATGAAGGAAAATGTAGTCAACTGTAGAGCCCCTAGGATTATTAAAAGGAGTAAGTTGGGAACTCCTGTTCCATGTTAATGCTTTGTAAATATTGTTGCAGGTAGCTGAATTAGATAGAAATAGAGACAGTCAGGGGAGATAGCTCAGTGGAATAAGTGCTGACCTGGCAAGCACAAGGTCCTAAGTTCAATCCGCAGTAGCAGACACACACTATATATATATATATATATATATATATATATATATATATATATATTCCCAGTAACAGACACACAACATATATATATATATATATATATATATATATATATATATATATTACATAGGGTTAAGTCCTTCAGGAGATAGCACAAAAGAGAAGATAACACAGAGGACAAGGTACCTTGCAACTATGAAACAGAGATGCTTTTGCTGTGGGTCAGGCCAAAAGACCAAAGTTCGAACAAATGCTGACCTCCCTAAAGATAAGCATCTGGGATTGATCATCACCTTGAGGAAGCCAGGAAGAGTCACTAATCCAGTTGTACCAGCTACTGGACACACTCCTGTTCTCTATTCATGCCTGCTTGCTACATGACTCACTTCTCCATTGGGTCTTGGACTTACTCAATTTTATCTGAGCAATGGCGCTTGTAACTTTACTGGCTGACCATAGTTTTGTCCCACCTCATGCCCCCCAGGCTGAATTCCCATGTTCTCCATCTTAGAGCTGCCTCATCACATGGTTTTACTCTAGAAAAATCCCTGGAACAGACAGCTTCCCAGGGTAACCCACTCGAGTCCCCCTTGGTCCCTTTCCTGGACAGATTTCTTTCCCTTAGTACATATTCTGCTCTTAACCTCTGCTTTGTCCTAAATTTCATTCTTGGGTTTTAGAGACCATGATCTCATCCCAGGCACCTTTCAGGTTGGGGATTTCATTCCTCTTTATCAATATGGGCTGTGCAGAAAAAAGACGGACATGTATTATAGACAAGTAAGTTTGGTAAAAATGAGATAGGTTGTGAGACAAACTAAGCCCTGGAGGGAGTCAGCCCAGAGGATGAGAACGCAGGACAATTGTGATTAGAGGTATAACATCTGTTAATGGCCAGGCCTCATGGTATAGACGGAATGACCAGGCCTCCAGGCCTCCCCCACGGATAAACAATATACTAAGCTGGTATCACCTGATCTAGGAAAGCTAGATTGACATCAGTCACCCAGGTGGGTGACCAAGACCTCCTGACTCATCTCTTTCAGAAAAGTCCTTGTTCTTTCCATTTACCCTGGCTACCTGACTTGCTTCCCCATTAGCTCAACATTACCTTAGCGTCTATCCTTATAATCTTATTGATTCATCACACCTTTTGTGCACGTTGTGCCCACCTTGTGATTTTGCTATAAAACTTCCTTTGAGAAGTAGACTCACTGGCAACCCCTTTCAGACCCCCTCAGGCCTCTCACCAGCTATTTCTCAGTAAATATTTCCTATTCTTATCCTGTGTTGTCCCTTAGAAGTCATTCTTCGATTTCAGAAAGTATCAACTTGGTCTATCTGATAGGTCGAGAGTTATGGTATTTTCTCTGCGTCATTTAGAGGTCCCATGTCAAAAACAAAGAGGCACAAAGTGACCTCTAATCCTTCCTTTCTTCTGCAAGCAAGTAAAAACAAACACAGCGCCAGGATTCTGAAGGAGGCAGCTGCCAATGGGCTAAGAGTGTCGCCAGCCTCTTATTTCTTCTTTCTGCTCTCCTTTTTGTATTCACTCCCTCATACCACCTGAATAATTTATCCAATTGGAGCAGATTTCCTTCAATACTTAAAGAGGAAAGGCCGAACACTTTTGTGGCACCTTTGTGAGGTTTGTCTCATATACAGTTGGGAATCCAAGATTCTATTACAGAGGAGATGGCATTCACTATGCCTCTAAGTTATCCTACAGATAAATGAGAAAAACAACCCATGAGCACATGGCTATGTATTAGGAGCACTATTTCTAACCACAGAGGATTGGAAGGAAACTATCTATCCTCAGAAGAGAACTATCAAGTTAATTAGGATTTAGCTATAAAGCAGACTATTATGCAGCTTTAAAAGACCCAAGGGGGCCAGCAAACTAGCTCAGCGGTCTAAAGTGCCTGCTTAGGCAACTGCAGGGACCACGATTCCATCCCGGGGCACCACATACTGTGTCAGTCCCACCCCCAGGGCAGGCTGAGCCGGCCATAACATAAATAAATAAAGTTTAAAAAAATAAAATGAAATTGTACTCTAAAAAAAGGACCAAGGATGCTTATTATGTATTGATTCACCAAGATCTATAAGACGAATTGTTCAGTGAATGACACAGGATGCAGAACGCCATGTAAAGCATGGCACCATTTCTATAAAAAGAGAAAAAATTCTTTTGGCAAATATATGCACAAAAAATCCTTGAAGGAAAACAAGCCATTAATAACAGTGATAATTGGAGTTGGACACTGGGTAAAAAAGACAAAGGAATAAAAGAAACAGTTTTTGCTGTTATATTTTTAGAAGGAGGAGAAATTACATTTATGTCTTGTTATCTATAAATTAAATAAGTTTTCAAAGCTATGGAGGGATGGAAAGTGACAGTTTAACATCTCCTAACTAGATTCCTGCGTTCGGTGTCCCTACGGGAAGTCTGTTGACCTCTGCATAGTTCATTTGCTCCAATGAATAACAGCTCCATAGGAAGGAACTTCCCGTGAAGGAAATGCAAAGGAATGGAGCTGCTGATTCTGGCTGCCAGGAGCTGAACTATGAAAGAGCAGCCCTACTCATCAGGTCCAGTGATGGCCAGCCAGCCCACGGCATCTCATCACGCTGAGGTCACACCCGGATGTGGGCGCCGGTCCCCAGAGGTCGGCCTAGAACCTGCCTACCGAGGCTCAGCATGTGTGGCCACGGTAGTTCAGTGTGGCGCCTGCTCTGAAGCCTGCTGACCGCTCTTCCGCAAGCCAAGCGGCTGTAGGCGAGCCCAGGGTCACTCCTCAGAGCCTGGGCTCAGCATCCACATGTAGGGAGCAACCGGGAGAAGCAGAGTTCCTCACAGCTTAACAGTCACCTTATGCTTCTTTAATGCATTCATGCAGTGTGTGAAAACCAATAAACACCCTGCTCTCCTGCCTTGGCTAGAGCCAGGCTTTGGAAATTTCAGCTGCAGAGGTTTGCAGAATGAGTCTAGAGGCTGCACTCCCGAGGGCCTGTAACACTTCCACAGCAAAAATCTGGAGGCCAACATTGATTTCCTAACTTTATTTTGCAACAAGAATCTAGAAAACTAAGCAAACACATAACAATGCCACCATGGGGTCATAAAATAAAGGGTATTTTATTGCTAAAAAAGTAAAAGTTTTAAAAACAGTAGGGCTTGCCACATTCCGTCCTTTCCCCTCAGACCAGGATGTAGGTAAAGTCTGATCATGGACGAGCCCTGGTATCCTGATGTTTACCTCCTTTGAGTGAAGTTTAATGGCTATACTTTTGCAATATTGAAGCTTAAGTAAGGGTTTGCCACCATCTGTAGAATTCTCCAGGTAGCAGAAAAGGAATTTAAAGTCTAGAGAAGAATGTACCGGGTGTGGTGGTGCACGCCTGTAATCCCAGCACTTGGGAGGCTGAGGCAGGAGGATTGGTGTGAGTTCGAGACCAGCCTCAGCTACAAAAGTGAGCTGAAGGCCACCCTGAACTGCATAGCAAGACCCTGTCTCAAAAAAGACAAAAAAAAAAAAAAAAAAAAGAAAGAAAAATAGTGGCCCAGCCTGGTCCAAAACAAACAAAATGGGTGATTAGATTCACATGAGAACAGAAGTCCGAAGCAGGCCTGAACTTTAGGCTTATCACCTCTTTGCTCCCCAAACATCCTGACTGTGCCTCCGGAAGGTCCTTATATTATAGGCAGGTAAGTTAGAAATTAATAGGCAGTTAGACAGTGCTGGGCCTCAAGGGAGTTGGTGCAGAAGATGTGACTGCGCCACCGCTGTGGTTGGAGGTGCATTTGCTGAAGGCCAGGCCTCAAGATAAAGACAGAAGCCGGGCCTGGTGGCACACACCTGTAATCCCAGAACTTTGGGAGGCTGAGGCAGGAGGATCAGTGTGAGTTTGAGACCAGCCTGGGCTACAAAAGTGAGCTCAAGGCCAGCCTGAACTGCTCAAAAAGACCAAAAAAAAAAAAAAAGGTAAAGATAGAATGACCAGGCACACATGCCTTCCTGAGGGATAACCAATAAATCTGTACTGTGACTGGTGCTACCTGGCCCGAGAAGTCCAGATAGACACCAGTCATCCAGGGGAAGAACCAAACATCCGGATCTATCCTTTCCCCGGGATGCCTTTGCTCTTTGCCCGTACCCTTGCTAGGTGATCTGCTTCCCTCTTGGATCAATATTAGTTCAGCAGCTACACTTAAAACTCTATAGGTTGATTATACTTTGACCCACATTGTACCCACATTTGTGACTTTGCTGTATAAATCACCTCTGACAAAGGGCCCTTGGCGGCAACTCACTTCCAGGATCCCTCCTGTTTCTCAATAAACTTTTCCTGCTCTTCATCTCTTCCATCTTTTGGAATCCATTCTTTGATTTTAGGGGACATAAACTCAGCACAGCTGACATCTAGCAGTTTTGGAGTTATGTTTCTCCTATATCACTCATACTGCAGGTCAGGTAGTTGTAGGTAACTGAATTTGACAGAAATATTATAGGCAGTCAGACAGCGCTAAGCCCTCAAGGAGCCAGCATGGAAGATAACATGCCTTAACAGTGAGAGAGGTGAATGCTCTTGCTGTAGGGCCAGACTGAAAGACCAAAGATCAGACAAATGCTGAGCTCCCTAAGGATAAGCATCCGGGACTGATCATCGTCTTGAGGAAGCCAGGTCGAGTCACTAGTCCAACTACTACTGGCTGGCTATTGGATAAACTCCTGTTCTATATTCATGCCTGCTTGCTGTGTGACTTGCTTTCCCATTGGGTCTCGGATTTAATCAATTTTACCTGAGCAATGGTGCTTGTATCCTGTTTGGTTGACCATAGTTTTGTCCTACCTCAAGCCCACCTAAGCAAATTCCCATGGTCTCCATCTTAGACCCACCCCACCACATGGTTTTACTCTATAAAAATCCTTGGAAGAGACAGCTTCCTGGACAACTCACTCAGTTCCTCTTTCTGACCTTCTCTTGGACAGAGGTTTTCTTTCTCCCAATAAATATTCTGTTTTTAGCCTCTGTGTGTTCCTAAAATTCATTCTTGGGTTTTAGAGAGCAGGCACTCACCCCAGGTATGGTTCAGACCAGCAGTTTCGTTCCTCTATATCAAGGTGGATAGAATTTCACTTACAGAAGCTGTGATTAGCCACGTGGGTGGTGGTCTCACTCATATATGCTGAGAATCCTGAAGCTCCATTCTGTGGTTTCAGAGCCTGGTAGTTGTTATGGTTTGTGTGCAGTTGTCCCCCCAAAGCCTCATTCAGTCATGGGGTGGGGACTTCTAGAATTCGAGATTAACTCATGATCCACTGGGATTATGGGTGACCCACTGGGATTATAAATTTTATTACTGCTGGGATTATGGGTGTGAGTGCTATGCTCAGCCTGGGGCAGAGAGCCTGAATGCAACATAAGAAAGACAGAGGGACAGAGAGACAGACTTTCTCTGTTGGCATTGTTGCTGTTCAACTGCCACGAACTGCTGGCCTCTGCCCTGGGCCACTTAGCCATGGAGCCAGCTGAGTCTGGACTGAAACCTCCAGTAACTGTGAGCTGAATAAACCTTTCTTTTCTTCACTTTGGGTGTCAGGTATTTGCCCCAGCAATGAGAGAAGAGTGACTGAGACAGTATCAAGTACTACTTTTGGTGGCACTAGATGGAGAGATCTAGTGGTAAACAAGGAAATGAAACTAATTAGGCAACTCAAAGATATGCACAGTCTGTCGCAACTAGATAATTTTGAAGCTGAAATCCAGGCTTTATTATTTACAGGGCAGCATTTTCTATGTGGTCATATTTTATTCAAATTGGTACCATCAGTTATAATGGGTCAATGGGTTTCTCTAAAGGATGTTAAATATTTTCCCTAAATAATGCCACATGGCCTCACTCTTGTTCAGCAAACACAACCATGTCCACAGTGAGGAAAACAGGCAAACAATACTTTGTTCTAATGTACAAACGTTAGACAGAACATGTGGAGGGGCAATACAATTGGACAAGTGACACTATGATCCAGTAACAAACTACTGCAGGTATCCAATCTTCTAACTAGACTTTTGTAAGAAAAGTTCAGCAGCAGCCTGAACAAATCACCTCTGCAGTTAACCAAGAGACCCCTGAGACTCCCCATATGAACCTTTTTTTAGTGAAAAATAATTTGTTCCTCTCTCTTGACAAAAAAATAAAGTGTTCCCAAGTAGAGAAACAGGATAAAACACAACAAAAGCCAGACTCCTTGCTGGTGTCCACATCTCACTGATGAGAGATTTTGTGATGGGTAAGGTTGAGCCACATTTTACAATTACAGATGGTAGCCAAACAGCAGACTACTGATCTTTAAAGTTTGTGTGTAAAGACATCTTACATTCCAAAACCAGATTACAGTAATACCTCAATTCAAGAATACAGTCTGGTTCACAAACAAAAGCATCTGACAAAACTTTACTTCTATTCACAAATTCCAGTGAGCAGCAAACACAGTCACATGACCACAGCCATCTTCCCCACACAAACACAAATATAACTACTATCTTCCCTAAAGTCACAAAACAAGTTAAGTTAATAAACTGAGGCATCCCTGCCCCTATCAAGTAAATACAAGTCATTTGGAAGAGTTTGGCTTCGAGAAGGCTTTATTGGCTTGTCTAGCAAGAGCTGTACCTCATTCAGTTCCAGGAAGACAATTCTGCCAGCTTCGTGTTCCAGCCATGGGTACACAAAGCAGAGCGCAACACTTGTGGTGATCTCTAAAGGACTGGATGGCAAATACAGTAAGCCTTGCAGGCCAAAACATCTCTGCTGTCATCACTCAGCTCTGCTGCTACTGTGGAAAGGCATTATACACAATTCCTAAATGAATTTAGG
>PVJA010024361.1:0-25803 GCA_004027025.1 Myocastor coypus
GAAGGGGGAGGAGGCGGGGGAGGAAGAGGAGGAGGGGGAGGAGGAAATGGAGCTCTCTTGTAAAGGAGCATTGCAGCAGCTCATTGGGAAGCCCTGTGAGAAAACAAGGCTCAGGGGAAGGCATGGTTCAGATGGAGGAGACATGCCAGTGGCAAAGAAGAGCCACACTACTCCTACTTTCCTCCTCCCCATGTCCCTGGGTTTTCGTGTCATTAAAGATCACATCCCAGGGGTGGCAAGTGGTGAGTGTGAGAGAACAAATCAGAAACCTTTCTAGAAGCTTGTCGGTGGCCATAGATGATGAGCACTACATGGTGACATACCGGTGTAAGGTCAGGGCCCTCTATGCACGTGGAGGCATAAAGACAAGATTAGAGGACACAAACCCTGAAGTTAAATGTTGGTTGTTAGGCAGGAAACTGAAGTTAGGACAACTACAGGAATTGACCCTGGGATACTGTCAATGTCTTTCAAAGTCCTGAGCTTTATGCTCAGAAAAAATTGCTGCTATTAAAGGGAAGGAGGAACTGATTCAGAAGGGCTGGAATGAATATAAATAACATCAGATGTTTGCATTCAGTTTTCTGAGATGACAGAGTAAGATACATTTTAATTTGCAAGGAAAATAAGAAGTGAAAATATGCATCTTTAATTGATCTAGAGATAATTCCAAAAATGTTCTGGAATTAAAAATGTTTGAAAAATACCTGATCTGTCAGAATTTACTAGCAGTAGTGCAATATGAAGCAGAAATGAAGCTAAACTGTAAGAATGCTTCTATGCCAATCCTATTAACTAAGCAAATCTGAGATTTGTAAGGCTTAAAGGTCAGCAAAGACCTCACTAAAGCTAATGTCCCTGTATGAAATTACAGAATGGTAAGAATTATAATTTTCTAAGCTATAGAAAATATAAAAACAGCAAGAGAGATGCTAGTATACAAGAATAACTCTCATAAATGAAAAGTCTAGAGACTCATTGTATTGGTCAGGGTTTTACCTAGAGGAACAGAACAGATGTAATACAAGGAATGGATATTAACACAAAATATACAATCTATAAGGAATTATAAGATTGGCTTACAATAATCAGCCACAGAGTCAGATGAGGAAGCATGCAGAGGGCGTCTGCATGCTCCGGACTGAAGAATTCAATCCCGAGGTCTGGACTTCACTGCAGCACTCCGTGTAAGTCTCTATCCATTGGCTGATGGGTCTGCAATGGAAGACTGAAGTGTCTGTAATGAACGCTGAAGAGTCTGTGATGGATGGCGAAAGATCCAAGCTGGAGGCTGAAGAGTCTGTGCTGCAAGCCAGACGATGAAGTCCAGGCTAAATGTGAAGACTGATGCTTCTCCCACGAAGTGTTGACTCCTTCCTCAGCCCTTTAAAAAGTCTCTTTGTGCTCAGTCATTCTGACTAGGTCTGACTAGGCCCATTGTGCCTTAGGGTGGAACCAATCATACCCCAGGATGGGCCCTTGATCTTGCCCTAGGGAGGAGCCAATCATATCCTAGGCAGGCCCTGGTCATACTCCAGCGAGGAACCAATTGTACCCCACAGCAGGGCTCCCACCAACAGGGAACCGGCTAAGTCATTCAGCCAAGTTGACACAATGTATCAACCACTACACTCGTATCATATTTTTAGTTATTATTTTAGAAGAAACCTCTATTTTTGCTACCTTTTCTCACCTTACTGTCTTAAATTTTGAATTCTATCACTTTGACATCATTAAATCTCCTTTATCAAAAATCAGTGACCAAATCTGCTTACATACGTATCAAATAACTTACTAAATATACATTTACCACAGATCCATGACATACCAAACTCTGTTAGGTATTGGCTGATATCATTCGAGCTCCCTGACAGTTCATAACCTGCAGGAAAGCTATATGTACACAGATAAATATACTTTGGTGAAGTTGATCAATATTATGAGTTCTGAGCTGTACAGGCATGTTGGCACATGCCTGTAATCCCAGTATTTCGGAGTCTGAGGCAGGAGGATCGGTGTGAGTTCGAGACCAGACTGAGCTACAAAAGTGAACTCAAGGCTAGCCTGAACTGCATAGCAAGACCCTGTCTCAAAAACACAATAAATAAATAAATAAATAAATAAGTTCTGTAAAGATGGTGCTTTGAGAATATGACATGTGAGGCAAGAGCTGTGAATTCTTGTGGGGTGACTGAAGAAGCTTCCCCGGTGTTTTGGATTTCGTCAGTGAAGGCGGTGTTTTGGATTTCGTCAGTGAAGGCAGGGATATGAGCAGATGCTGTGGGCAGAGAGGATCAGAAATGAGCCAAGATATGTTGGGCAAGCATCAGAAAGTCTGTGGTGGTGAGGGGAGGAGAAGAGAATCCATGAAGCGCCTTCCCACCTTCCTTTAGTCCCGGGAGACAGGGCCAAGTTTTGACTATGATGAGTTCTCCTTATAACAAAGATACTGTCTTTAACAGTGTGACACAGAGAGACAAGCAATTCCCAAACAAGATAACAATGGCCTGGGCTGAGCCTCTTGCTGAAACTGTCATAGGCCAACTAGAGAGGAGGAGTTGGGGTTGTCAGCCTCTGAAGGTGGAGAATGAACGAGGCCAAGGGACCTGTCCCGAGTGGAGTGGGGAATGGTGAAGCTTTAGAAAAAAAAAAGGTTCTTTTCACAGTTCCCATTCTCTTCAGCCTTTCTCTGTCACGTGACATTGCTTACCACTCCTAACTTTCGGAAGCTGTCCTCTGATCCTTTTAATGAGGCAGTACCACCCTGCTTCTACCTCAGGTCATGAGCAACAACCTTAATAATGACCTTCAGTGAGAAGTGTGGCCCTATTTCACAACACATAACTTCCCCCAAAATTAAGCTCTTCATGTGTCGTGGGTCAAGTTTGAGTTAAGTGGTGGATCCCTGGTACCATGAAAGTTGTCTGCTGAGCAGGACTCCCATTTTCCCAGCTCCTACTCCTACAGAAACACAAAAGGAAGAGATTTGTTTGCAGGTGTGTATGACATGAACTTTGGGAACTGAGATGTTCCTAAAACATTCTTAGCCAGGAGACTTACTGCTTCACAGCAGCAGGCAAAAATAGTTTGAAGTTCACTCCCAAGATAGTGCGTTTTAAATGAAGATTTCATTTGGAATGGTGGACATATGAATCTCCTTCCAGATGCCTTGATGAACCACATGTTTAATCCAACAGACAGCAGTGAGTCTTTAAAAGCCATAATGGCCCATCCGATCGGAGCACCCTCTGAATTTACAGGGTCCTCAGCTATGTGGATCTTGTGCAAGCACAATAAAAGCCCTCTGAGATTTTTGCTCAAATAAATGAGTGCTCAGCTAGCTGTGTTTCTTAAATTAAATGACTCAGCCATTGTTCACTTGTAAAATACCCAAGGGTCCTAGTCTACATTTTCAAGCAATGTGCTGCAACATTTCTGTTGGAAGAACAAAGCAGTTTGGGGGCTGTAGGAAATCACTAGGTTCTATTTTTGTTTTTCACACTGCCAACTTAATAAGAAATATGCTGCTGAGTACAAGTTTTTTTCTGGCAGGCAGTTCTTAGGTCATATCTCTAGTGACAAACAAGGGTGCAGGGAGCAAAATAGTTTTGTATTGGGAAAACTGATTTGGGACATAGGTTAATATTATTAGAAATCAAATATTTTGTTAGACTGTTCTGTGGCAGGACTTAAAAGCTAATAGTTATAGGAATGGAAGTCTCGCCTGTAGAACCAGCACTCAACGCTCTTTCATCAAGTGGTTGAAAAATCTTCTGTTGCTATCTTGCAAGCCTGCTTCTTTGATAAAGACAAATTAACCATTACTCTCTGCATTTTCTTGAAATGATTCTTCCAATATAGATTTAATTGCCCTTTTCTTTTCAACTCTGGAGATGAAATATTTTTATATCTACAAAGTATGATAGAAACCTTGGCATTTAAACTTTAAAAATTCATTACAATACAGCAAACAATACATTGTCACCAATCCCCTTCAAAAAACTCTCCCACACTTCAAACACACTTCTGCCATGTCTCTTGCCACTTTTGGAAGTGGTTCTAGAAGTATTCCTTCATGAGCATCCTTAGTTATGCTGCCCTTCCTGTCTCAATGTCCTGAATTCATTCAAAATGTTCACTTTTTGGGGCCCGGCAGGATGGCTCAGTGGTCTAAAGCGCCTGCTTAGGAAAGCTTAGGCAGCTGCAGGGACCGCAGTTCGATCCCCGGCACCACATGCTGCGCCAGCCCTGCCCTCAGGGCAGGCTGAGCCAGCCATAAAAATAAATAAACAAACAAAATGTTCACTTTTCATAGTCACTTTGTGTTTTTGTTTTATTAATTTCAACAAGAAAGAAACAGCAATGAGACAGTTTCAGAACACGTCAGTAGGACAGCCACAATAATCAATACAATGCATATTATTGTCTCCATAGTAGTTGCTCAAAATACAAGATACAGACATAAGTTTTCTAAAGACCATTGGTACAAATATTTCTTCTAATTAAACTAAAGGAAAGTAGTTGTATGTATAGTTCAATATTCCATAATAGCAGTGGGTTATCAGCATAGTCATTTGGACTTTGGGGAAGATCCTGAAGGTGCATACTGCCAGGTCCAGTGAATCAGGCACATGAGGACACACCAGCATGGGTCCTTTTCCCCTGGACGGCACATAGCACCAGCATTCACCATGTTTTTCAATGACACTTCACAAAGATACTTATGAGAGAAGACTTCTAGAACTGTTTCAGAAAGTGACAAGAAAAATGAGATAAGAATATTCAAAAGAAGAGAGCACTATTTTGATGGGGGTTAATGGCAACATGTCTTTTAGTGTAATACATTTTTTTAAAACGTAAATATTCAGCATATAAACTGACCATCCATATAAGTTGTGCTAAGTAAATCTGTGTGTGTGTGTTGTGTGTGTATGTGTGTGTGTGTGTGTGTTGGTAGGGATCAAACCAAAGGCCATAGGGTACACCAGGCAAGTACAGTGAACTACTTTCCCAGCCTATGAAGCTCTGACAAGAAGCTGCTAGTAGAACAACCAACTGAACCAGAGGACACTCTGATCTTCTCTAGGCCATAAGCCAAGGCCTTGGCTCAACTCAAAATGAGATACCAAAGATTTTTGGATTTGTGTCAGATAAATCTAGGCCCACTGAGGTAGTGGTTTACAACAAAATAAAAGTGTTTTTGTAATCTAGACTTCTGCATAATATAATATAGAAAGGGATGAATGTAATGTTTTTTCTTTAAGTATTGAAAAGCACACACAAACATGTCAATATACATGTCAGGAGAAAAGGCTGCAAGCTGGTCAGGGCTGCTACCATTGTCCTCACTGTGGCCTCCCAGGCTGTACCCCAAGTTACTAGAAGAGAGGCAGAGTTCACTGGTTTGCTGGTGTGGTACCAAAGGAGGCTAAATAAATGCAGACCAGAAGGCCTGACCCTTTTACCTCTGCCAAAAATGATCTATCTTGCCTTCAGATCAAGCCCTCTATCTTGAAGATGGAGTAGTTTCTTAACACACAGAAAGAAATCTCAATTCTGCTAAAAGAAGCTAAGCCAAGTAGCCACAACTTTATTATATATGATTTATATGCCTAATCAAGGAACATGGGAAAGTTATGTACAGTAGAGGCACTTCTAGAGAGCTTGTTTGGGAGTTCTAGCAGGGGAGAGCAGCTACTCATAAACTCGTGGCCATGGAATGGTCCTCCTCTGTCAGGAGTGGTCTTCCTCTTCCTCCAAGTGCACAGCCTTGGGAGGACCTCACATGGACCAGTGAGGCAAGAAGAGCACACGCACGGAGCCAGCCAGATAAGCCAAATCAACCTTGTCAATCAGTTGGGTGATAGTTGTTACAGCCTGGTCAACTTCACATCCACAGGCACTTCTAGGCATGACACAGACTTCCACTCAGATAGTGTAGGCAGGCATTTAGAGAAAAAAAGCAGAAAGCTGGTTAAGTCAGAGGCACTGGGCAGCAGAGATGAAGACTGGATTCTAAAAGGAATCAAAGGAATCCATTGAAAAAGGCCTTAATTGTGACTCTACACGAAGATTCCAGAATCAATGATAAGGACTGAACGGCTTTTTAGAAATATGATACCTTAACATTTCCTTGGTTGTAAAGAGTTGTAAACCCTCAGACAAGAGTGAAAACATGTATGTCTTCCACTGCAGGCTCCATTAACCCGATTGCTAAAAGAAAGCCTTCCTTGAGTTCTCGAGCCTCTGCCCCCTTGAATGATCAGTCAAATTCACTGATATTCAGAGATCCAGAGATGGGCAAGTATGTACACAGGACTAAGGGGTTATCCTTTCGGTTCTAATCACTGGATTTCATTGAGTAAGCAACAGAGGCCAGCATAGATGACTGGGCAGAGAAATAGATTGATTTTAGTTCTATTCTGTAAAAACTTTTACACTGGAAATAGTGTGGAAGAGTGAATTGGAGCAAGAAAAAGATGGCAGCGGAGATCAGAGCCGTGGTCTCTTCTATACTTCAAGCAAGAGATGATGAGGATAGTGACAAAGAACAGTGGCAAAGACCCCGACCTTCCTATGACTACAGTTAGAATATCAAAAGCAGTGACAATCTAAAGATACTTCCTCATGGCCCCAGACTATGTCACACCTGCCATAGTGGCCTGGGTGCCTGTGTTATTCCAGGACATCTTTTACACCTTCCTCATGAGTTTATATGTCCTAAGAATAGCTGCTTCCTGCAGCTTTCAATATGCGTTCCTTGTCATAGAGGACTTCTTGTATATTTGCACTGTGGCACAGCACCATTTTTTCACCCTGCTTGGAAGCTAATCCAGGAAATCCTTCTTTACCTCAGCCACACTCCACTTTTAATCACAAAGACATGCTATGGGGATAGACATGTGGTGACAGTCTAGCAAAAACCTCTTTCAAGATGAGTGAAGTCAAGAGAAGTCTCTAGGACTGGCGAGATAGCTCAGAAAACTGAGTACCTGTTTTGTTAAGCACAGGGACAAGGATTCAGTTTCTGATCCTGCATGTCACACTAGCCCTGCCACCAGGACTTGCTGAGCCGGCCACTGAGACCAGGCATGGTGGTACATGCTGTAATCCCAGCACTGGGGGGGCTGAAAACAGGAGGGTCAGTACAAGTCTGAACTGTGTAGTTGAGAGCTTATGCCAAATACATACATTAAAAAAAAAAAAGAGGCTTGAAATGGCTGACACCAGTGTAGACTCATTTAATAATAGGAAAATAATTATTACAGCTTTATATTTTGTATGAGGCACTCACTTATACTAATATCTGAACTCAATATTTTAGTATGTGTTTTGTCACTTACTCCTTACAGCACTGCTGAAGTTGATAGTTGCTGTCATTCCTATTACGCAAAGTGAAAACTAAGAATCTAGAAAGAATAGGATGAAGAGTACAGAATAAATGAAAGGAAGATAAATTGAGAAGAAAGAAGCAGAAATAGAAGCAGGAGCAGGAGCAGGAGCAGAAGCAGACACTAACAAATTTCAGAAGCTCGCCCTAAAGCTTCTCACATGCTAGGTGGCATCACACCCAGGTCTGCTTGCTTCTGACCTTCAGCTCGATGACCTTGTGCCATGAGAGCATCAGCACTTCACCATTTCTGGCACAGAAGCTGCTCTATTTCTGGCCCAGTCCCACAGTACCAGGTCAACCTAAACCAAACTGCAGTCATTTCTTCAAATCTAATTCAGTACAGGAAGACAGGCATATCTAAACTCACAGAAGACTGTCTTGGGTTTATTCTAGCACTTGGCATCTGAGACTCCACAAAAGAGGATTTATCAGAGGATGCAGAAGGGCTGGACTCTCAGACTCACTATAGCACAAACCCAGTCAACGTCTGGTATGGAAAGGATGGAACAGGTTTAGTGTTTACAATGTTCCTACTTCAAGTGTTGGTGACTCGTTTAATCCCTGCCACCTTGTAAGGCACTCTTCACATGGGAGTTCCACTACCAAATTTATGACACCCACAGGGCAGCAGTCTTCCCAAGGTTTTACTTTAATGATGCATTAGCTCCATGAGCACTCACATCAGTATCTGGGAAGGGAAGGGGCCTTATCAGCCAAGTGTCTGAGGTCAGTCCTACACCTGCCACAGCGACTAGCCCCTTAAACGAGCCACTCAGTTCCAAAGGCAGACGCTACTCCTTACCATCAGTCACTGCACACTGCAAATGTCTCTAAAAAGTCTGATGGCATAGAGAAAATAAACAAAAGATTAATATCCAACATTTATATGCAAGCAATATATCATTAATGATCATTATAGAGAACTTGCTTGGTTCAAATGAGGTTCCAGAAGACTGGAAATGTTTCATTGAAGCACCAGTATTTATAATAGCCACCCTGGGGAACAGCAAGCCCATCAACTTGACATAGTTAATATGCAAGGTAATGGAAATAAGTAGAGGTGAAACGGAACCACACGGACACTGAATTATCTTGGGAGCTAACTTCCATGCAAATAATTAGAAACTGCCCCGTTTATTAGCAGAGTGGAGAGGACATTGCCTCAGACACCTCAGGTCACATTTTAACTTCTCATTTAAAACTGGCACAGCATGTTGCCCTGCTGCTTAAAAGCCCAGCAAAGAACATTCACTGAAACTGTTAGAGGACAAATCGTTTCTAAGAAGATTTAAGGAAGAAGTTTGTTCCTATGGATAGGAAGCAGAGGTGCTCTGGATTTTCACCCCTGTTACTGTTTATTCATTTCCTCAGCTGTAAACCTTGGATCATATTGCCTTTAGTTGGTGTAGAACAAGGTAGACAAGAGAATATGAAAGTACTTTGTAGAATATAAGACAGGAGAGGGAAACGCAAGCGCTAGAATGGTCCCTACGGCATGCATGGCGGACATAAAGTTACCACGAGGATTTCGCCAACTTGTAAAACAATGCCTTTAAGCTCTAGCTCATTGTTGACTTACAAAAAAGAAGGTCCAATATCCAAGGCAAGGTCTTCCCATTATAGAGCAAATTTAAAATAGCTGTCCTCTTACTTAATAAGAAATCCCTCAATTTTGAAAATACAGCATCTGAAACAAAAGTTTCTGAAACTCTGTTTATGCAGCCCGCATCCTGTTCAGGGACTATTAGTCTTCTCCCCAACCTTTCCTCAGTGGGTAATATGGTGCAAGCATGATTAGGAATTTTATTAGTTGATAATAACAATAATTACTAACATTTGTACAGTTGTAGGATAGAGTACGTACTGTGCTTCACGTACTCTTTTATTTTGCTGTGGTAATAAGAGTCTCACTCCAGATTTACTAAGGTATAATTGTCAAATAAATGTTATATATATATATATATATATATATATATATATATATATATATATTCAAGGATATAACATGATGACTAGACCATATGTTCTTTTGGTTTTGGTTTTGTTTTGCTTTTATTTATCTACAGTGCTAGGATCAAGCTCAGTGCCTCACGCATACCACGTGAATGTCCAGGACAGACAAATGGTCTTCTATATGTCATATGAAATAAAATAATCCCAAGGAACCCACTAGAAAATAATATTATAATTTTCGTCTTATACTCATGGGAAACTGGGCACAATTATTCCTAGTAAAATAATCTGAACTTCCTGGAAGTCCCAACTTAAAAGAATTTATAGAAATTTTAATCTTAAAAAACTGATAGCAAGCGTGATATAAAATTCCCTCACCCTCAACTTTTCTTAACAGAATTCTTCACTGTGATCATTTCCAAGAAACTTTTCTAGAAGCACAATTAATTGTGGATCTTTCTAGCAAATTAGCACACCGAATTTGTCAAAATTTTCTCTCATGCATTTACTTTTCTTTACTTTAACCTGACCCATAGAGTTTGTATACTGAATACAACTACCAGACCATTTCATTTCATCAGGCAAAAGAAGGAGTGGTCAGAGAAGGCAATTTTCCCCCCCTGATTTATGTATTAGAGCTAACTGTGAAAGGCAGAAGATAAGCTACTCAACAACAATTTTGTGTCAACCTCGATGTGAGGTAATTGAATTAAAAGGGAACAGCATAATATTTCATCTTATTATTAGAAGGTCACCCAGGGGTCTGGCATCTAGGAGTATCTAGAAGGAATCAAGTTTAGAAAGGCTATTTCCAAGAAGTCCTAGGAATACAGGAAGAAGAGACTTCCTGGAGGTGAAGAGACCTCAGGTCATCAGGTGAACGCCTGAACAACCAACGAAACATGGCTGTACGTTCCCTTTCTTCTCTCTTAGTAGGTCTTTGTCAATCTCTTTACTCATTTGCATGATTACCAAAGAATATAATAAAGAATAATTAAAACCTCAGTGCTCTTTCTCAGACAGTTGGTACCATGTGATCATTTTTATTGATTTTTTAACAAAGAACTAACATAGAAAGAAATTTCTGATGATCTAAAACCCTTAGGGACCCAGAAACTTGAATCGTTTCCCAGTAGAGTTCTGTATTCCTATTCCTTCTATTTTTTTATTTATTTTTTTTCTTGTTTCAGAACCTTTATTTGCTTATTCACTCGTTTTTATGGCCAGCTCAGCCCACCCCAAGGGCAGGGCTGGCGCAGCATGTGGTGCCAGGGATCGAACCGCGGTCCTTGAAGCTGCCCAAGCTTGGGCCCTCCTATTCCTTCTAACAGTCATTCCTACACTTCTGATTTGTCTGCCCAGTTATTTCTAGCATTTTCTGTGTCACTGTAAGTAGTCAAAAATATCAGATAGAGCTGAATACCAAATGATGTAATGAAAGGAAGTCAGAAATGGTCTCTTACCAGGGCCAGTGTCCAGCACTTAGATGATACAGCACAAGTGAATGATGGTCTTAGGTAGAAGAGGCAACAACGGGTGGGGGGGGGGACAAGGAACCCCACATCATCTCCTTGACCACAGTCTCCTGGTCTGTATCCTTCTCTTCCCATCTCAGACTGAAAGGTTCCTCCAAGGAACTGGGAGATAGGAAGAGGAAGTGTATAACCCCCTAGGAAATAGGAAACAAAAGCAAAGCAAGGAAAGAAATTTCCTTTCTTTACCGAAGGAGTATTAATTCTGAAAAGGAGAGTTCTCTGAAAATGACATTTCCTGGGCCTGTGACAGGGAACTAGTCAGTGACTTCTCAGAAGTAACCACAAAAGAAGAATCCTGGGATCATGATAGCTTGCAGGAATCTGTAATAGTGACCATGAAAAGGGAAATGGGAATCATTATAGAATTCTCCAGAATGCGGTAGGCTAAGAGAGAAGAAGGGACAGTGCTTTTCTAAAACATGAGCAACACACTTCCCTAAAAGCAGCCTATGGAGTTTGTGAATCCACAGCTTTTTCTGTAACATTCAACTGTGCACTCAAAGGGCTTTGGGATGTGCTTAGCACTATGCTGGGAGCTTCTTTCAGTGACCAGCAAGAGAAAGTTTTTTTCATTAAGCTAAGGCATCATATAGAGTAATGGAGTCAGAGAATGGGACATCAAAGCAACTTCTGGTATCAAAGAAATCATGCAGTATTTAGGAAACTTGTAGCCTTGTACAGGTCCAAACTTCCTGCTCTGCGAAGAACTAAACTCAATTAGATTGGGGGCTGCTTTTCGGTTGCCAAATTTCATGCAACTTCCGATGGATTTGGAATGAGGAATAGAGAGGCAGCCCAGAGCAAAATGAGCTGAGTCGGGAGAGGGGAAAATAGACTCAGAATGTGAAAAGCAGGGCTTTTTGATGGGGCTGAAGAACTGACACATGGAAAATGTAATGCATTATTGACAAACACGTATGCTGGCTGCAGAAATAATTAACACAAGCAGAAAAGAAATAGGAATGAAATGGAGCAGAAAGACTTTGAAAGATTGTGAAGTGGCCGCTGAAATTGCCAAGCTAATGTCAGAGAGATGATTAAAATTTTCAATAGAACAGGTGAATAGGTACTTCGGAGAGGGTGATGTAAACCAAGAGAGAGCGGCTCATTATAGGAATCTGCACCGAGGTGCTCATCAGCATTTTATGCGCAACTCTGCAGCATACATTTTAGCAGATGGAAGAAGCTCTTAAAACCTGATAGCTAACCCAAGTCTCCGCTGCCTTTCACTTCCACAATAACCATCCTGGAATGAGTACTTGTTCCAAGTAAGTGCCACACAATGAGCTCCCACAGTAGAATTCAACAAACTATCAATATGTTCACCAAGTAAAGATGTCTTCAGAACACTAACACCCAGGTGGGAGCACCGGAAAGAAGGAGGTGTGTAAGGCTCTAAGAGAGCATGCCTGGATGGACAGGTGCTCATCAGACAGCCTGGAGACTCAGCCACCCGATCTCAAAGTGAAGGTCGGGTGGCAGCAAAGATAAATTCTTCTGCGGGCTGAACTCAGTCACGCACGCTCACACTCTTGCAGAAACTGTATTGCTGCAATAACAAAAACAATTAGATGGTGGATTGTGGGTACGCTGAAAGAGAGTGATCCTTCATGATCAGAGTGACTTTTCTGCTCATTCAACAGAAAAAGACTCTTATTTTTTATCTGTTGGCAAAGCCAAATTAGAAAAAATATATATTTTTACGACCATAGGAGACAAATGAGTGATACCAAATATCACTAAAAATGCTATTAATCTACAGTGATATAAAATTACCATCTCAGCACAAAGAAAGCCTATATAATCTGAATTTCTCTAACATCATAAAAACGAATGAGAGGCGAAATTGAGAGTAAGTATGCTTTTGAGATGCCGTTAAGAGTTAGATGCATTGTTAACAAATGTGGGTAGTCAGACTGGTGATTTAGTTTGAGGAATGCATGCAGTAGAGATGCACAACAATTTCCAAACAGGACCAAGTCATTGCCCCTCTGAGCGGTTGATGACACCTTTGAGGGTGTTACTCTCCTTGCTAGGTATTTAAGCATAGCTAAGGATGAATTCTTGCACCTTGCTTTCAGTTGCTCATTTTGTATTGGAAGCCGAAAGTACCTGGGGGAGGGGAGGTTTGGCAAGGAAGAGGATGCAAATCAGGATTTTCTTCTGCTTGTACGGGAGAGACTGGGTGACCCCATTGGATGACCAGTGAGGGACACCAAGGGACACCATCAGCTCCATCGCTAAGGACCCTGCCCCAATCTGAGTAACATGCATATCTGTTAGTTTCCCATCATGTCATGCTCCACCCAGGGTGGAGGAACATCAACCTGTCTCCGGGATATTTTCCCAAGCCTCTCGAAGAACCGTCAGAAGATGCTATCAGGAAGCAGGGGGGCAGCAACGGCAGGCTATGGAGAGGGTGGCCAAATAATAACAAGGCAAAGGAGAAGGAGCTAAGCAGGCAAAAGGGTAGAGAAATGGGAGCAAGAGGAAAAAGGAGTGTTCCCATTACTTCTTCCATATTTATGAAAAGAAAAAGAACCCCATCATCATTGCCAAAAGCCATACCTAGGGAATATTTAGGATAACATGCATCATAGTTTTCCATTTGTCTCAGGAAGGCACAGAAGCATCATATTAAGGTGGTAACGTCTCACCAAGAGGCTATTAGTGATCTCTGAAACTCTGCAGCTGACCAGTGAAGGGCACAAGGATTGTCATGCCCCTTTTCCTTTTTGGTAGTTTCTTCTGCGGAGGTTGTGCTGCTGGCCTTATAATACTATGTGCAATGCATTCCCAAAAGAAGAGCAGGCGGTCTTCCTAGAATCCCCTTTAACTGGGCAGTGGTCTCCTGCCCAGGGTCACATACTTAGATTAGAGTCCATCTGAAACCCTAAGTACCACCAGTCCATTGTTCCTTCTATGAAACTGAATCAGGGACCTTTTCCTAAGATCACCACGGGAAGGTAGGTACACCAGTCCCATGGACAGGGTGACACTTGGGTCTCAGGTTGACCTCAAGGACAAGTCCAGGTTTATGTGATCTGTTGCTTAAACTTGTGGGAAATTCTTAAGGCAAATAATTCAAAACAATGAATGCAAAGTTAGGTATTCATAGCAATATGTATTTTCAATGAATAAAGAACTCTCAGAATCATCAATTTCATTCAACCGTCAAATATCATAGCTTCAAAAGATCAGGAAAATCAGATTATGTTTTTAGTAGTTAATTGGTTCATACAGTTCCATAAAGCTAGTTTCCTTATCTTTTTTTTCTACAAACTCTTTGATTGCTTCTTTATATGGTAATGATTTTATAATATTTCCTAGTGAGAGGATAGGTAAATAATTGTCTTTCATTTAATGTAGTTGATCAAAATGTGGTATTCATGACTTCAAAAGGTGACTTTTCACAGTAGCTTTTTATTGGCAATGCCATATCTATGAAGTCCTCAGCATTTTCTGAGGTCAAAACTTGTGGAGATTGTCAACCTTCCAATCTTACTGTGCGACTCCTCATGCTACACCATGTTCCTCATGAGGTATGACATGGTATTGGATCCTCACCGAGTACAGCCTGGTCTAGACCCCTTTCCCTTGAAGATGAGGCAGGCCAAGATACCCAGGCAGCCTTCCTAAAGAAGTTGCTATTAGTGTCAGGTGAATGGAGAGGATTTTTAGAGTCCCTGCAGCCCCAGGCCACCACAGGCAAGAATAGTAATGCTTCCAGGATGAGCCTAGGTTCTTGGTCCAGACTGCTTCACCCTTCAGATAACAGCTGAGCCTTGGAAACACCTTGAATTTCAAACTTCTTTAGTTCTGCCATGAACCCACCTTTAGTTGACCCAGAAGGTTCACTGTCACTATCATTCTTTGTTATGGCTTATATTTTTGTGGGAACGTCTCCTGCAGCCACGTTTGAGGAGTTCCAAAGGTGGCTAGATTAGGATGTGTGAATGTGGATTATGAATGTGATATTAGGATTAAAGGGGTGGATAATGGAAGCCACACCTTGGGTGTGGGTGGCACCAATCAAGAGGCTGACAGCCTTGATGGAATGTAAAGGGAGAAGGAGAAGGCAGGGTCACTGCTGCTGCTTGTTGCTCTGCTGTCTCCTGCTTACTTGCCATGGACAATTTCTCCTCTGTAATGGTCCTGCCATATCACCCTGCATTGAGAACAGATGACCACCTACTGAAACCTCTACCAACTGTGTGTGAGCTGAAATAAACTTTTCCTCCTTTAACTTTATATTTTGTCTAAGCAAAGAAAAAAATAACAAAGACAATCTTTAAACATTTCTTGCTCTTTGAATGAAACTGTAGGGAAAATCCACAGATAGAGAACTTATGTAGTAAGGGTGAATCTCAAAGAAACTTTATTTCTAATGTATCAACAATAAATTACCAAATTGCAATCAATCCTTTTGGAAGAATGAATAATCTTTCTATATTCTTTGTGGTAAATATTACACAACTGTCATTTGAAGAATCAAGGGCAAGGGGCTAGCCTGATATCTCACTGGACTGAAGTACCTGCTTTGGCAGAGCGCAGTGGCCGGGCTTTGATCACCAGCATGTCATGCCGGCCCCTCCTGGGTGTGTGCTGAGACAGAAATTGAAACCAGGCATGGCGGTGTGCACCTGTAATCCCAGTGCTTGGGAGAATCACTATAAGTCTGGCCTACATAGTAAGACCCTGTAGACCCTGTAGAGCCTATCCAAAAATAAAGTCAACTGCAGAATGTGCAGCCAAAAACTGGGAAGGAATTGTAGTGATGCTGTCCTCTCACCAGCCCTGGATGCCAGAGGAGATATCTGAGCTCTGCAGCACTCGATCTTGGGTTCCAAATAGTATTGCTCACAAAACAATATTTCCATATGAAACGTGGAAACTTGTTAAGCTGACCCCTATTTCAGATGAGTGGAGTTACACCAGAAATCTTTAAAATAAAGTGCCCCACATTTTAAGGACTCTAGCTTTCACTGTGGGAGTATAGTGGAGCCAGAAGGGAAAACTGCTGTAACGCTGGCGAGCTTTGCCTTACTGTAAGGGAGAGCTAGACACACCTGCATGAGGGATGTCTAAATACTCAAGACACACTTTTCTCCTACTCACACTTCTGCAGGCTGATCCTCTTCAGGAGGATCTGAAAACAGCTAGGAGCCATACATTCCACACTCGGTAGCTAGCGCCAGAGTTTCCCACAGCTGATCAGACTACATATACTCAGTTATTTAAAATCATTTCGCCTAAATTGGATCCTTTAATGCCTCAGATTTTTCTATTAATCAAAAATGTACCTTTCTGGATCTCCTTCTAAAGCACGTTGACTTCTAGGCCTGGCATGGAGCTGGCTTCAGTTTTTGCTTGTGGAATGTATCAGGCTCTATTTCTTAAAATTCATTGCCTGCTTTTAAATGAGACAGGAGGAGATGGAGAAAAGGCAGGTAAAGTAGAAGGCTGGTTGAACACCAGCTCGTAAGGAGGTAGCGACGGCCTCTAATCCTTAGCCTCGTGGTCAACCTGAGTTCGTTGTTCACAAAAGTGAAAAGAGATGACTGGAAATGAACAATGAGCCTGCTCGTGTTGGGTTGTGAAACCAATTAACATGGCCACAATCTGTATCAGCAGAGCCCTCTGATTGCGAAAGGAAAGGGCTATACCATGGCTTCCTTCAAACTAACCTGTGTTCACAAAATTAAAGGGTCAAAGTATGTGTTTTCAGGGGTTTTTACTTGATCAAACAGGCATGAAGCATGAACACAATATCTCGAATTCTTTCCAAAATTTTAATCAAAACATTGAATTTGCTTCCATGCACATAACTATTTTATACTGCCTTACATTTGAAATGGCTACAGAAAGTACTGACAAGTTTTTTTTTTTAATGATCTCTTCAAATTCTTGATAGTCACTGTGGAAGAAAAATTTTATTCATCCAAGTAGGTGATACTTCAAACCCTTTTATAGCCATTCAAAAATTTACAACAGTTAAAATTATCCTTAAGGAATCAAAGAGCTCTGCTTTATACCTTCTTTGATGTAAATGTTGAAATTTCTTGTAATGGAGAGAAGAGATTTCAACTCAGTCAAACCTTTCCATTCCACATACTTCAAAAGAAAAGTTCTTGGACATGCAGAACGTGTGCGCAGAGCTAGTACTCTTGCCAGGCCTTCGGGATGGACTCCATCTACTGCAAAGGGGCTCCAGGTATAAGTTAAGGAAGAGGTGCAGGGTGGCCTTCGGAGCTTAGAACTACGAGAGCCCTCCCTACCTAGACTTAGTGTGACTACTGCGTTCTAAGGGGCCCTCCAACCTCTCTAGTATTTCTGCAGAGCTCTTATCCACCCTGGGCAGCAATGTTCTCTACAGTAGACTGCTGAGCTAGGTAATGACAACCACGTTCAGGACGGTTTATTGCAGACCATCTCACGAAGCCAGTCATCTACAGGGACTGGGGGCCACACTGTCAAGGCCTTCTTGGGCTACAGTTTTAGGAGTCTTAGAGTGACAACAAACTCAGGGACTCAGTTAACCCAGGTTTTGCAGGGCTGAACATTCATAGATCACAATACACAAGCAACCCCTGTCATGGCCCAGCAATCAGGAGACCAAGAGATTGCAAATGACCATCCCAAGTCCATGAACAATTGCCCAGGTCTAAAATGGGTTTGTCTACCATTTTATCTTCTTTTCCCTTTCCATGCTCCATTAATAGCCCAACTTAATATCTCTGAGTTCTATCCGTGAGCTGCAGTTGTAGTAGCTTTACTTGTTATAAGTAAGAAATCCTGCTGCACTCACTGTCAGATCGTAAAGCTTCTGCTGTCCTCTCCCCAAAAAGTTTAATATCTATGAGATTGGGACCACTGGCCAAGTTGAAGGCAAACAAACATTATCACAGCTACAAAGATAAAAACAAGCAATTTCTTTTAACATTATTCTTTACCCAAGCTCCATTCATTATCTGACTTTGCATAAGCTTCATCCATTTCAATTCCCCTGGGCCAAGCAGTTTATGTTATAAAGAGCCACAGCCTGCACTGAAAATGCCCTTCTTCCATCTTTCTTTTAAAAAAAGAAAAACATTTTTTTTCTCTATGCCTGAAAGGAAATGCTGAGTGGACAGCCCTGGCGGCTTCTGTTTATACTGTGAGAAGCAGCCGCACAAATCAGCACCAAGTGTCTCTTGATTTCTGCCTGGAACAATATTATCCTGCAGGGACCCACTCTGGGGTCCAAAGGGTGATGTATTCCTTGCTGCTATATGTCCAGGCCCACGAGGGCAATTGCAGCCTCTGCGATGCTGCACTGTGGAGACCAGTGAAGGTGTGGGGAGGGCCCTTCGCCTCACACCCTGGACATAGCCCACCCACAGCGCACATTTCTTGAAAAGCTTACTAAGTGCAAGGCCATGTGATAAGTGCTATGCACTGCATAATATGAAATAAGTCCACATGCTAAACACACTTCTAAATAAATTAAATAATAAACAATTATTAAACATTTCCTGCAGATCGGACAATAACTCAAAGACATTACATGCATCATCTAAAGTTCACTATGATCTAATAAAAGCACCATCGTTATCTCATTTTATGCATAAATGTCTTATTACTCCTAAGATTATAGCACCTCTATAAAAAAGTTTCTCCCTAATTGTCTTCTCTAATGCAAGTACCTTTTCTCCATTTCAGCAGCTTGTTTTCTGTGTGATACTTCCTACCTTTCATTGTTTGTTTAGGCTGCCTGCCTCATTAGTATATTATTCTCCACAGGCTAACACATGTGATTCTTTTGTTTTACCCCCTTGGCAGAGTCACTGGACACATAGTACAATCTCAGGATCAGTTGAACCAATCCGTGAATAAACAAATAAGCAAGTAAAAGAAGAAAGCTGAAATGAAGACACTAATTGCCTTGCCTGAGGTCACAGAGCTAGGTCATGACAGAAGTTGGATTCAGTGCCCACCACCACCGTTCTACTTACATTCAGTAAATATACACATGATGTGAATTGGAGGTCAGACAGAAGCAGAGACACCGACACAGGATTTGATTCAGAGGCTCTAGGCTGAGATAAAAGCCCTGCTCTCCGATATAGGCTCGCAGCTACTTCCTATTTTAGAACTCAGTCAGCCCTTAGCTGAAAATAGGTTGGGACACCTGCTAGATATACTAACCCACTGCCCATTTACTTCTTTCCTTCTCATCTTTGATTTCCACCTGCACTTCTTTTTTCTGCTCCACAACAACGAGCAGAGTAGATACTTCTTAGATCCTAGACACTGTAGATACACACACAACCAGGTATCCTTTTCCCTAGTGTAAGACTTGAAAGAAATGGGGAAAACAAACTCCTAAGCTAGTCGAGCAGCACACAGGCCGGAGCCAAGAAGGTTCACGCATTACCCATATTATCCACTCATCATCTGACTTGGTCCCCAGAAGCTGCACAGCCAGATGTCAGTTGTTCTGATTGATATTGGACCAACTGGGAGAATAGAAAGATTGAGTCAGTGAGGGAACTGGCTGTCTTGTGAGGCCTTCCCCTCCCCCTGGGCCAACAGGAGAGAGTTAAACATGGTGACCAGGGCTTCAATCATAGGAGACACTCAGCATATTATTGCCTCCTGACTGACTCCTTTGGTGAATTTTTTCAAGTTCCTCTTCATTAATAGTGAGTTTTTCCCTTAAGTTCCTTCTGTGAGAGAATTTTAGTGGGAAGCTCTGACTCACAGCATTGTAAATATCGCTGTTTCTTTCCTATACAGTTCAATTATTGTATTAAGATTTAAATATGCTTTGCTGATCCTTCTCATGGGGAGATTTCCCAGGGAGAGGGAAAGTCTGCAGGCAACCAATTTGGGATTTACAAGCCAGTCATATTGAAAAATTTGCATGTGAGGCTCACCAAAATGTTTTTTAGTGATAAAGTAGCAGATGGAATTTATTATCTTCTCCCGGGGAGAGAGCACCGCAAAATCTCCTTCTCCACGTGTGGGATGGATCAGGGGATGTCCTGAGATGTGAGTGGATGTGAATCACTTTCCATGCACAGGTTATGGAGTATTAAGGGACCCTTCACATCCTTTTGTTCTGGAAATAGCCTCCCCATATTGCTGCATAAATTTCTTATGTTTTCTCCTATCAGAGTACATGAAAATAAAGAAAGCTGGTGTTAGCAATGGTTGGAAAGAATCTGTCCGTCTGACAGCTGAAGATTTCACAGCTTTCACTGGCGTTTTTCCTTTGCTTCCTTCTGCAACCCTCTCCTATCTTTTCTAATCTCCTCTACCACTACCTCTACCGCTACCTCTACCTCTACCTCTATCAACTCTGCCTCTGTATCTCTCACCCTCCCTCTTTCTTTCTTTCTTTCTCTCTCTCTCTTTTCTTTTTGTACTTAGGTCAAGGTCTATAAGGTCTCACTGCATAGATCAGACTCATAGTGATTATCCTGTTTCCAGCCTCCCAAGCACTGAGATTACAGATGTACAACACCATGCCCAGTCTCAATCACACTCTCTCAGTGCACCCCAGGGGTGGGGCTGGCACTGCACACCAGGGATTGAACCCCTGGCCCCCGAATCTGCATAAGCAGGCTGTTTAATCCACTGAGCTATCTGCCACTCTCTCTCTCTCTTTCTCTCTCTCTCTCTCTGTTTCATCCCTTCTTTTTCTAACATACATCTATTTCTTTTGAACAACTGCCTACCTCTGACACCCCCCATAACATCTCTTGGCAACATTATAATGAGTGTATTTTAACCCTAAACCATGCAGCAAATCCACAAATCCAATAGCTTGGTGATGTTCCCCTTGTATGAGTTGAGTCATCTGTTGGACCCAACATGCAGTTGAAGAGAATTAGTTCCATGTCCTTCGACATCACTGAGATTGTTCCAACACTCCTGGAAGCTGGGAATTGGGCCAGCTGGACCTTTTAACCTCCTGCATAAAGTAACTGGAAAGTCTTTTATCAGCATGGGTATTCAGATGAGCTCCCGTTGGCAGTGTCTCGAGTTTCTTTCTCTTGTCCCCACCTCACTCTCACCTCCTACCAAGTCTTCCCATGTAGTCCTGGAAGACCCCAAAGAGTGCCTCGTGTCCTCACACACCTGCAAGTCAGATGTCTATATGGCACCAGTGCACCAGCTCCTGCCCTGGACCCTCCACTCAGAGCAGGTGACAGGAAGCTCCCTGTAGCTACTGCTGGTAGTGTTGGTGGTGAGAACACAGTGCTTATAACATGCAACATTGGCCCAATCCACCAACTTTCAAAGAGCCTGGGCTGAGTTGGCTCAAGGAAGCAGGAGAGAATGACCCTCATTCTACTTGGCTACTTTGATATGTACAAGATGGGCTGCCTTGGGTCCAGATGATTATACTGTTACAAAATTTACTTCTTAGGCTCTTGCCCTCACCCTTAGCCTAGCCCAATGATAACTCAGTCCTAGGAATCAGCTGCAGGAAGGAGCTAGAGTATGTTTTCAATTCTCCATGCCCATCTCCTCCTTCTAAGCCTGTATAAAAGAAACAAAAAAGGAAACCAACTCTCCTCACTCCCAAAAGAAGAGCTGTCATGGATATTGCCAGGTAAAGCAGTTACACACAGGATAGTCCCAAATGCTGGGCTTGATCTTGTAGCAAGGACCCCATTCTGCCATGCACAAGGCCTCAGCTTGGTACGGTCCAGGCCCTCTGTCCAGGCTCCAGTCCCTGCAGAGGACTCCGCCATCTCCGTGCCTCAATGTGACTTATGGAGACTGCACAGCGAGCTTTCCTTGCCTCCTGTACTCGCTCCTTCAGCAGTTCTGCTAAAACTATAGTAATGTTATATGACAAACTGCCCTCAAACCTCAGGATTCAAAAACAATCATTTATTCTCCTTTTTATATTTGGATTTGGCCAACTGGACTTGATCTCAGGCTATCGACTGGGTCCAGATCTACTCCTTATGTTCTCATCCTCCTTGTTAGACCACCAAGAGAGCCACAACATTTTCTTCTCATGGCAGAAGAGGAAAGGCCACCCAACAGCACGAGCGCATTTGCAGTTCCTGCTGTGTCATGTCTACTAATCTGCCATCAGGCAAAGCAGGTCACATGGCTAGGCCCAATGTCAGCTGCGGAGGGAAGCGTGGAAGGACACAGGGGCCAGAGCTAGGGAGGACAGGGAGTGAATTTTTGCCAAATGATAATCTAATCTCCCACATAGCTCACATCCAAATTTACATGGTCAGTAAACATGCCATCAGATGTAGCCAAGATTTTTCCTGACATAGTCTGTTTGTGTGAGGGAACACTTTCATGTGCCTGTTGTAGGACCCTGTGTACAAAGATTTCACATCAAAGCTTTGCTATTTGGCTCTTTGGTCAGCTCCCAACTCCCAGCTGACTCTGTTTGAAGCAGCTTTCACTCAGTGGGAGATTCCTGGTCTCCAGAGCCAACTCAGCCTCATGATTCCTTAGAGGAATCATGCCTTCTTCCCTGCCCTGTATTCTGTTTAAATTGCCTAGCACCGCCCCCCCGTCCTTCTTCTTTCAACCCTACTTGGTTCAGACTTTCATCCCTGTCTCAAAACATTTTGCAGGAGCCTGTGATGACTTTGAAGAGATAAAATGAGGCCTGTCCTACTTCCAGTAACTATGAGTGCACATGTTGGAGTAGGAGGCCGACAGAAGTGAGATAGGGGATGACATCCAGGGTAGTAGAGTGGTGGCTAAATAAGTCGGCTAGCCTCCTGCCATGCACAGGCGCCCCTTCTGCAGTTGAGGAGAGATACAGCACTCCATGTGGGCCCCCTTGTCCTCTATTATTCTGTATACCATCCGATCTGAAACAGTCACATAGGAACATTCTTTCACGGAGACAATGGCATCGTTTTAGCCCTGTGCTTGATTTTTTAAAGTCAATATTTGCAGAAAACATAAGCACAGCATGATGTTGCCTTGGAGTTCTTGATTGATCCCTTTCTGAAGCTTTCCTTCTCTGAAGTTCCCCCTCTATTTTCAGCTCATCATTAGTCCCATAACGGGGTGTGTGCCAGTTTGTGTGAGCGCATTATCACGTTGCCCCAAAGCCTAGTAAAGACATAACTCCTTGTTGCTGTTCTATTCAATAATTAGTGCAAAAGTTTAGGGTTGACTTAACCCAGCATCCTTGGGAGACAAGGACCAGGCACTTCTCTCTTTTCCTGAGAGAAGTAATAACAGCACTGGTGCCATCTCCATCCCTGACATGCAGGGATGTCTGTCATCTGTTTAAGAAGATGTAGCCATGAAGTATATGGTTCCTTGATATCCTTTTCATGAGCAAACCAGGGGAGGTACACGGACACACAAGATGACACAGAAAGAATCACACTGCAAATTGGTGAGGCCTCGAATGGCCTTCAGGGGTCCACACTTCGGGGCACTGAAATTGTGAGGCTGCTTGCCAGGAGTCTTTCATCCTACTAAACCCCTTCTCTCCCCACCCTGGCTATCGGATGCCAGCAGGTAAATTCAGGGAAATATGTGAAAAGTTTTTCTGCAAAAGAAAAGGGGAAAGATTTTCAGCTTCCTAACAACTTTCCTTTCTAGAGCTTTAAACAAATTTTAATCACCAATCTGCTGGGCCATTGATTTTCAACCCATCCTCTACCATGTAAGATAACTTTCATTGTTCTGCCTGTTTGTATGATTGCTTGTGTAGCCTGCAGACTTTCAGAGAGATGTAACATCAGTTCCCTTCAAATATTATGGCTTTATTTTATTTTCATTTCTAAAATGTGAAGTCTGAGTGTCTTAGCTTGGGACCATTAAGTGCTAAGAAATTAGCTGAGTAAAGTGGCTCATAGAACTTGGGACAATCACAGCTTTTTGCAAAGCAGAAGAGAACTTGTAAGTCAAAGTCATTCAGTAAATGGCCTATGGAATGCAAATTCTGTTAGGTTTTACACAACCCTTCTTGCTGGGAAAGAAGTAAACAATAACGTATAAGTCATTTGAGAAGTCAGGCAGATTTCTTGGGCAAAGACCTCCCTCAGCTTTCTGCCTGTCTGTCTAAGCAAATCATCAGCTGTCTATAGCCTCTTAGGCCCTCCCTCCTCCCATCTGGAGCTGGGCCCACAGGACTCGCAGCACGCCAGACTCTGATTCCTCCGTGCCAGCATATCTGCTAATGTCCCAGGCGGCTTTCTTTACAGCCGTGTGATCATCTGTGTATTATTAACTAACCACAAATTAAAGTCATTACTTGGTGCTTAATTTTACGTAACATTTCTTTGTAATGTGTACAAAAGAAATTTGTTTTTAACAGGAGTTTGGTAAATAATATGTGCCATGATTAATTAGACAATATAATGGGTGTGCTGATTTGAAATTAAATTCAGAGCAAAATTTTCTTAAAAATCATTTGCTTAGTGACATTTCAAAGGTAGATGAGTTTTTTTAAAGGAGGCAGAGAAGATGCCATCCTGCAAGGATAGGCCTGATGCCCCATCTCAGAAGTCTGCTGGCCTTTGCCAGTCACAGGTCTTCGCTGTTTTTCTCAAATCTACAGGCACTGCAGGGAACAGCATCATTCCAAGGGGCATTTCAGATCTGTATAGGAATAAGGCTGAGTATAAATGACTAAACTAACAGAGAATCGAACCCTTAGATACTTGGAGGTCAATTATATTTCAGTAAGGCTCACTCCACCCGCTCGATGTGCTCTTTCTCTTTTGATGTAGCACTCACATTCCTACCCAAAGGCCTCTGCGCTTACTTCTTCTGCCTCGACACCACCCCCTCTGGGTCTTCCCATGGCTCTAATCTTAAGAAAAAGCTGTCTCTGACCACGCAAGCTAAGGAAGCTCCCAGTCCTGGAAGTGGTCTCTCATCATCTCACAGAACAAGTTCCACCGTGTACTGCGCTGTGTTTCTCCATTGTTCTTTCCCTGACTTGTGCTATGGAAAGTGAAGCTCATCGGGAGCAGACTCCTGGCTGGTCTCCTCGAATGCCTGCCACGTTAGTAGGCGCTTAGTGAATCTCTATGAAATGAATGACTGCATTGCACTGTACTCCCGGGCCAATGACTTACCAGGCTCTTAATAGAGAGGTACAACTGCTTTCAAAGCTTTCTTAAAGGGACAGAAAGAGAAATTCAGGATGCATTGGCTAAGCATGAGATGCCTTACAATGAAACAAATATTTAAAACGTGAACAGATTGGATCATGGGAAGGGAAGGAAGCTGAGGCTGCTGCTGCAGCAAGTGCCCTCTGGGAAGGGAGCCTCCAGTCCCTTGGCTCCCACTGCCTTCCTACTCCTGGCACCCTACTGAACTGTTTCCGTTAGAAGGACTTCGTCAAGTCACTATCTTGAAAACTTCTGGTGCTCTATCCAAGCCAGCTTAAAGAGGATCCACCTGGTCAAAGATAGGATCATTTGAGCATCAGTAAAATAGCAAACAAATGCACTGACATATATCAAGTATATTGCACAAGTGTACTGTGATACCAGAAAAAATAAACTCATTAATCACTCTAGAATGCTAGGGAGGGCCAGTGAGATAGCTCAGTGGGTTAAGTGTCTGCTTAGGAAAGCACAGGGGTCAGGGTTCAATTCCCAGCACCACATACTGTGTGGGTCCCACCACTGGGTGTGCTGAGCCAGACACAGAGAAGGGGAGACTGGACGTGGTGGCGCAGGCCTGTAATTCCAGTGCTGGGGAGGCTGAAAACAGGAGGCCCAGTATGAGTCAGAGCTGCATAGTGAGACACTGTCCCAAATATATAAAAAGAGAAAAATTCATTATTTAAAAACTGGTCTCCACCTAAAAAGGCAAAGAGAAGCTTGTCTGTATAGTATTTTTCTAGTTAATAATTCACTTGGCAATGGTAGAATTCGTATATCACCACTTGGCACCCTCATGATAAAAAAATGGATA